>WNWK01009955.1:0-73204 GCA_009830355.1 Cherax destructor | reverse complement strand
CCATGCAGAGCTTTAAACCATAACTTTGATCAAGCTCTACGCTGGGTGAAACGTTCCGGCAACATCCCCTTGTCTCGCATCTTGGGACATGTTGAAAAAATGAGACACTTGTGCAACATATGGGAATCTTTATCGTGGAAACGTTTCGCCAGCCATTGGCCTCTTCAGTCCACTGCGGAGAAGAAAGGTGCAAGGTATGGAGGAGTTTAAGGTGGTCAGTCCCTCTGCCTGGAGATGTGTTCAGTCCCTCACTCTTATTATTATTATTAAGTGATTGTTTGTGCACGAGATTGTTTGTTTGTGATATTGTTTGTATGTGATATTGTTTGTACGTGATATTGTTTGTACGTGATATTGTTTGTACGTGATATTGTTTGTACGTGATATTGTTTGTATGTGTATTGTTTGTACGTGATATTGTTTGTATGTTGTATTGTTTGTAGTGATATTGTTTGTAGTGATATTGTTTATACGTGATATTGTTTGTACGTGATATTGTTTGTAGTGATATTGTTTGTATGTTGTATTGTTTGTACGTGATATTGTTTGTATGTTATATTGTTTTAGTGATATTATTTGTACGCGATATTGTTGACGTGATATTGTTTGTACGTGATATTGTTTGTACGTGATATTGTTTGTATGTTGTATTGTTTGTACGTGATATTGTTTGTATGTTGTATTGTTTGTACGTGATATTGTTTGTACGTGATATTGTTTATACGTGATATTGTTTGTACGTGATATTGTTTGTACGTGATATTGTTTGTATGTTGTATTGTTTGTACGTGATATTGTTTGTATGTTATATTGTTTGTACGTGATATTATTTGTACGCGATATTGTTTGTACGTGATATTGTTTGTATGTTGTATTGTTTGTACGTGATATTGTTTGTACGTGATATTGTTTATACGTGATATTGTTTGTACGTGATATTGTTTGTACGTGATATTGTTTGTATGTTGTATTGTTTGTACGTGATATTGTTTGTACGTGATATTGTTTGTACGTGATATTGTTTGTACATGATATTGTTTGTATGTTGTATTGTTTGTACGTGATATTGTTTGTACGTGATATTGTTTGTATGTTGTATTGTTTACTGATATTGTTTGTACGTGATATTGTTTGTACGTGATATTGTTTATACGTGATATTGTTTGTACGAGATATTGTTTGTATGTGATATTGTTTATACGTGATATTGTTTGTACGTGATATTGTTTGTACGTGATATTGTTTGTATGTTGTATTGTTTGTACGTGATATTGTTTGTACGTGATATTGTTTGTATGTTGTATTGTTTGTACGTGATATTGTTTGTATGTGATATTGTTTGTACGTGATATTGTTTATACGTGATATTGTTTGTACGAGATATTGTTTGTACGTGATATTGTTTATACGTGATATTTTTGTACGTGATATTGTTTGTACGTGATATTGTTTGTACGTGATATTGTTTGTACATGATATTGTTTGTACGTGATATTGTTTGTACGTGATATTGTTTGTACGTGATATTGTTTGTATGTTGTATTGTTTGTACGTGATATTGTTTGTACGTGATATTGTTTATACGTGATATTGTTTGTACGAGATATTGTTTGTACGTGATATTGTTTATACGTGATATTGTTTGTACGTGATATTGTTTGTACGTGATATTGTTTGTATGTTGTATTGTTTGTACGTGATATTGTTTGTACGTGATATTGTTTGTATGTTGTATTGTTTGTACGTGATATTGTTTGTACGTGATATTGTTTGTACGTGATATTGTTTGTATGTTGTATTGTTTGTACGTGATATTGTTTATACGTGATATTGTTTGTACGTGATATTGTTTGTACGTGATATTGTTTGTACGTGATATTGTTTGTATGTTGTATTGTTTGTACGTGATATTGTTTGTATGTGATATTGTTTGTACGTGATATTGTTTATACGTGATATTGTTTATACGTGATATTGTTTGTACGTGATATTGTTTGTACGTGATATTGTTTGTATGTTGTATTGTTTGTACGTGATATTGTTTGTATGTGATATTGTTTGTACGTGATATTGTTTATACGTGATATTGTTTGTACGAGATATTGTTTGTACGTGATATTGTTTATACGTGATATTGTTTGTACGTGATATTGTTTGTACGTGATATTGTTTGTACGTGATATTGTTTGTACATGATATTGTTTGTACGTGATATTGTTTGTACGTGATATTGTTTGTATGTTGTATTGTTTGTACGTGATATTGTTTGTACGTGATATTGTTTATACGTGATATTGTTTGTACGAGATATTGTTTGTACGTGATATTGTTTATACGTGATATTGTTTGTACGTGATATTGTTTGTACGTGATATTGTTTGTATGTTGTATTGTTTGTACGTGATATTGTTTGTACGTGATATTGTTTGTATGTTGTATTGTTTGTACGTGATATTGTTTGTACGTGATATTGTTTGTACGTGATATTGTTTATACGTGATATTGTTTGTACGAGATATTGTTTGTACGTGATATTGTTTATACGTGATATTGTTTGTACGTGATATTGTTTGTACGTGATATTGTTTATATGTTGTATTGTTTGTACGTGATATTGTTTGTACGTGATATTGTTTATACGTGATATTGTTTGTATTTGAGTGTTTATGCATGATTGTCTTAGTGCACTAATGTTAGTGCACTTAACTGTGTTAGTGCACCTGTGTTAGTGCACCTGTACTCACCTAATTGTGGTTGCAGGGGTCGAGACTCAGCTCCTGACCCCGCCTCTTCACTGATCGCTACTGGGTCCCTTCTCTTCCTGCTCCATGAGCTTTATCATACCTCGTCTTAAAGCTATGTATGGTTCCTGCCTCCACTACATCACATTCTAGACTATTCCACTTCCTGACAACTCTATGGCTGAAGAAATACTTTTAACATCCCTTTGACTCATCTGAGTCTTCAACTTCCAATTGTGACCCCTTGTTTCTGTGTCCCCTCTCTGGAACATCTTGTCTCTGTCCACCTTGTCTATTCCACGCAGTATTTTGTATGTCGTTATCATGTCTCCCCTAACCCTCCTGTCCTCCAGTGTTGTCAGGCCGATTTCCCTTAACCTTTCTTTGTAGGACATTCCCCTTAGCTCTGGAACTAACCTTGTTGCAAACCTTTGCACTTTCTCTAATTTCTTGACGTGCTTGACCAGGTGTGGGTTCCAAACTGGTTCTGCATACTCTAGTATGGGCCTGACGTACACGGTGTACAGTGTCTTGAACGATTCCTAACTAAAGCATCGGAACGCTATTCTCTGGTTTGCCAGGCGCCCATATGCTGCCGCAGTTATCTGGTTGATGTGTTCTTCCGGAGACGTGCTCGGTGTTATACTCACCCCAAGATCTTTCTCCTTGAGCGAGGTTTGCAGTCTTTGGCCATCTAGCCTATACTCTGTCTGCGGTCTTCTTTGCCTTTCCCCGATCTTCATGACTTTGCATTTAGCGGGGTTAAACTCGAGAAGCCAGTTGCTGGACCAGGTGTCCAATATGTCCAGGTCTCTTTGTAGTCCTGCCTGATCCTCAGGAGATTTAATTCTCCTCATTAACTTCACATCATCTGCGAACAAGGACACTTCTGAGTCTATCCCTTCCATCATGTCATTCACATATACCAAGAATAGCACTGTGTTAGTGCACCTGTGTTAGTGCACCTGTCTTAGTGCACCTTTCTTAGTGCACCTGTCTTAGTGCACCTGTCTTAGTGCACCTGTCTTAGTGCACCTGTCTTAATCCACCTGTCTTAGTTCACCTGTGTTAGTTCACCTGTGTTAGTTCACCTGTGTTAGTGCACCTATACTCACCTAGTTGTGGTTGCAGGGGTCGGGTCACAGCTCCTGGCCCCGCCTCTTCACTGCCCGCTACTCGGTCACTCTACCCGCTCCATGAGCTTTATCATACCTCTCCTTAAAGCTATGTATGGATCCTGCCTCCACTACATCACTTCCCAGACTATTCCACTTCCTGACAACTCTGTGACTGAAGAAATACTTCCTAACATCCCTGTGATTCATCTGAATCTTCAACTTCCAACTGTGTCCCCTTGTTGCTGTGTCCCATCTCTGGAACATTCTGTCTCTGTCCACCTTGTCGATTGCTCTCAGCATTTTATATGTCGTTATCATATCCCCTCTATCTCTCCTGTCTTTCAGTGTCGTCAGGTCGATTTCCCGTAACCTCTCCTCGTAGGACATACCCCTTAGCTCCGGGACTATTCTTGTTGCAAACCTTTGCACTTTCTTTAGCTTCCTTACATGCTTGGCTAGGTGAGGGTTCCAAACTGGCGCTGCATACTCCAGTATGGGCCTAACGTACACAGTGTACAGGGTCCTGAATGACTCCTTATTAAGATGTCGGAATGCTGTTCTTAGGTTTGCTAGGCGCCCGTATGCTGCAGCAGTTATTTGGTTGATGTGCGCCTCAGGAGATGTGCCTGGTGTTATACTCACCCCAAGATCCTTTTCCATGAGTGAGGTTTGTAGGCTCTGGCCCCCTAGATTGTACTCCGTCTGTGGTCTTCTTTCCCCTTCCCCAATCTTCATGACTTTGCACTTGGTGGGGTTGAACTCCAGGAGCCAATTGCTGGAGCAGGCTTGAAGCCTGTCCAGATCCCTTTGTAGTTCTGCCTGGTCCTCGTCCGATTGAATTTGTCTCATCAACTTCACATCATCTGCAAACAGGGACACTTCGGAGTCTATTCCTTCCGTCATGTCGTTCACAAATACCAGAAACAGCACCGGTCCTAGGACTGATCCCTGTGGAACCCCACTCGTCACCGGCGCCCACTCTGACACCTCGCCACGTACCATGACTCGCTGTTGTCTTCCTGACAGGTATTCCCTGATCCATTGTAGTACCTTCCCTATTATTCCTGCCTGGTCCTCCAGCTTTTGCGCTAATATCTTGTGTGGAACTATGTCAAACGGCTCCTTACAGTCCAAGAAAATGCAATCTACCCACCCCTTTCTCTCGTGTCTTACTGCCGTCACCCTGTCATAGAATTCCAGTAGGTTTGTGATGCAGGATTTCCCATCCCTGAAACCGTGTTTTCCGTCGTTGATAAGATCATTCCTTTCTAGGTGCTCCACCACTCTTCTCCTGATAATCTTCTCCATGACCTTGCATACTATACATGTCAGTGACACTGGCCTGTAGTTTAGTGCTACGTTCCTGTCTCCTTTTTTAAAAATTGGGACTGCATTTACTGTCTTTCATACTTCAGGTAGTTGCCCTGTTTCGATAGATGTGTTGAAGATTGTTGTTAGGGGTACACATAGCTCCTCTGCTCCCTCTCTCAGGACCCATGGAGAGATGTTATCCGGCCCCATCGCCTTTGAGGTATTCAGCTCGCTTAGCAGCCTCTTCACTTCCTCCTGTGTTAGTGCACCTGTGTTAGTGCACCTGTGTTAGTGTACCTGTGTTAGTGCACCTGTGTTAGTGTACTTGTGTTAGTGCACCTAGCTTTGTTCTTCTCCTTGGCTTATGTCAGGTGAATCAGTTCAGGTGAACTATCTCTACAAGCCAGTTACATCCCTGTTACATTCTTTACTCTTCCGAAGAGGACCTCAGAGTGAGGAGTAACACATCCAGGCCTCTCTGAACCTTCTCAGACATACTCTTCCAAACTCAACCAATTTCTTCAACTTCTTTTCTCAGTCTCCCAAAAGCTCCAGGATATTAAGAATTTCGTTAATTAGAGCCATGGAGGAGCACTAAGCCCACAGGGGTCATACAGTGCCTCGGGGAATGGAAGGCATTCAGACTTAATAATAACAACAATAATAATAATAATAATAATAATAATAATAATAATAATCTTTATTTCTGCAAGTACATGATCAAGAGCCCATCACCAACATCAAGGAACCTTAGACAGAATGATATTAAGAACCATCTGTGAGTGTTCCCAATTTACATAACATTAATCAACATTTCAAAGCAACATATGTGCCCCCAATACGAAAGGGTTCGTCTTCTTTTATACAGGTTCATCTACAAGTGTCGTAAACAATTACAGAGGCTTCACACAGGCCAGACTTTGCTGTAAACAATCACAGAGGCTTCACACAGGCCAGACTTTGCTGTAAACAATCACAGAGGCTTCACACAGGCCAGACTTTGCTGTAAACAATCACAGAGGCTTCACACAGGCCAGACTTTGCTGTAAACAATCACAGAGGCTTCACACAGGCCAGACTTTGCTGTAAACAATCACAGAGGCTTCACACAGGCCAGACTTTGCTGTAAACAATCACAGAGGCTTCACACAGGCTAGACTTTGCTGTAAACAATCACAGAGGCTTCACACAGGCCAGACTTTGCTGTAAACAATCACAGAGGCTTCACACAGGCTAGACTTTGCTGTAAACAATCACAGAGGCTTCACACAGGCCAGACTTTGCTGTAAACAATCACAGAGGCTTCACACAGGCTAGACTTTGCTGTAAACAATCACAGAGGCTTCACACAGGCCAGACTTTGCTGTAAACAATCACAGAGGCTTCACACAGGCTAGACTTTGCTGTAAACAATCACAGAGGCTTCACACAGGCCAGACTTTGCTGTAAACAATCACAGAGGCTTCACACAGGCTAGACTTTGCTGTAAACAATCACAGAGGCTTCACACAGGCCTGACTTTGCTTTAAACAATCACAGAGGCTTCACACAGGCCAGACTTTGCTGTAAACAATCACAGAGGCTTCACACAGGCCAGACTTTGCCGTGAACAATCACAGAGGCTTCACACAGGCCAGACTTTGCCGTGAACAATCACAGAGGCTTCACACAGGCCAGACTTTGCCGTGAACAAAATCCTGTTCTTCACTCTCCTAACAATATGCAAATTGTTGAAAATACTGAGAAGTTGGTGATTAAGACACAGGTGCAGCAGGTGGGTATCTTTGTTGATAAAACGTTTCGCCTACACAGTAGACTTCTTCAGTCAAATACAACTTCATCTAAATGGAGCTGAACTCTTCTCCAGGCTGAGGGACTGACCACCTCAAATACTATTTCTCCAAGGCTGATGGACTGATTACATTATCTTTATTTCACTACTACACCTGCTGTATTTGACTGAGGAAGCCTACTGTGTGGGCGAAACGTTTCATCAATAAAGATACTCAACTGTTGCACATGTGTCTTAACTTTCAACATACAACCTATCCCACACATTTGCAACACCTGTACATCCACTCAGACTTCTTTCTCACACTCACATAACTGCAACATACAACTCACATGATTGCAACATACAACTCACATGACTGCAACATACAACTCACATGATTGCAACATACAACTCACATAACTGCAACATACAACTCACATGATTGCAACATACAACTCACATGACTGCAACATACAACTCACATAACTGCAACATACAACTCACATGATTGCAACATACAACTCACATGACTGCAACATACAACTCACATGATTGCAACATACAACTCACATGACTGCAACATACAACTCACATGATTGCAACATACAACTCACATGACTGCAACATACAACTCACATGACTGCAACATACAACTCACATGACTGCAACATACAACTCACATGATTGCAACATACAACTCACATGATTGCAACATACAACTCACATGACTGCAACATACAACTCACATGATTGCAACATACAACTCACATGATTGCAACATACAACTCACATGACTGCAACATACAACTCACATGACTGCAACATACAACTCACATGACTGCAACATACAACTCACATGACTGCAACATACAACTCACATGACTGCAACATACAACTCACATGACTGCAACATACAACTCACATGACTGCAAATACAACTCACATGACAGCAACATACAACTCACATGACTGCAACATACAACTCACATGACTGCAACATACAACTCACATGACTGCAACATACAACTCACATGACTGCAACATACAACTCACATGACTGCAACATACAACTCACATGACTGCAACATACAACTCACATGACAGCAACATACAACTCACATGACTGCAACATACAACTCACATGACTGCAACATACAACTCACATGACTGCAACATACAACTCACATGATTGCAACATACAACTCACATGACTGCAATATACAACTCACATGACTGCAACATACAACTCACATGACTGCAACATACAACTCACATGACTGCAACATACAACTCACATGACTGCAACATACAACTCACATGATTGCAACATACAACTCACATGACTGCAACATACAACTCACATGATTGCAACATACAACTCACATGACTGCAACATACAACTCACATAATTGCAACATACAACTCACATGACTGCAACATACAACTCACATGACTGCAACATACAACTCACATGACTGCAACATACAACTCACATGATTGCAACATACAACTCACATGACTGCAACATACAACTCACATGACTGCAACATACAACTCACATGACTGCAACATACAACTCACATGATTGCAACATACAACTCACATGACTGCAACATACAACTCACATGACTGCAACATACAACTCACATGACTGCAACATACAACTCACATGATTGCAACATACAACTCACATGACTGCAACATACAACTCACATGACTGCAACATACAACTCACATGACTGCAACATACAACTCACATGATTGCAACATACAACTCACATGACTGCAACATACAACTCACATGACTCAACATACAACTCACATGACTGCAACATACAACTCACATGATTGCAACATACAACTACATGACTGCAACATACAACTCATGACTGCATACAACTCCCTGACTGCAACATACAACTCACATGACTGAACATACAACTCACATGACTGCAACATACAACTCACATGACTGAACATAACTCAAAGCTGAACATACAATCACATGACTGCAACATACAACTCACATGATTGCAACATAACTCATGACTGCAAACAACTCATGACTGCAACATACAACTACATGACTGCAACATACAACCACATGATTGCAACATACAACTACATGACTGCAACATACAACTACATGACTGAACATAAACTCAAACTGCAACATACAACTACATGCTCAAACAACCATGACTGCAACATACAACTCCCTGACTGCAACATACAACTCACATGATGCAAATACAACTACATGATGAACATACAACTCACATGATTGCAACATACAACTACATGACTGCAACATACAACTCACATGCCAACATACAACTCATGACTGCAAATACAACTCCCCTGATTGCAAATACAACCCATGATGCAACATACCCACATGACTGCAACATACAACTACAACTGCAAAACAACTCACAACTGCAACATACAACTACATGATGCAACATACAACTCATGGCAACAACAACCACATGATCAAATACAACTCATATGCAACATACAACTCACATGATGCAACATACAACTCCATGACTGCAAATACAACTCACATGATGCAACATACAACTCACATAAAAATCAACCCTTTCCCAACTCACATGACTGCAACATAAACTACATGATGCAACTACCTTCACCATTATACTTTGTTCGTTTGTTACCTGGAGAGGGTTTCAGGGGTCAACGCCCCCGAGGCCCGGCTGTGACCAGGTCTCGTGAATGCTTAACACACTTTTTTTTTCCTTCCTGAATCTTCCTTGTTCCTCTGTTATCATACATCCTTTAACATTAATGTTGCAATAACAGTTCTGTTGAACAATTTACCAAGTATACTCAATAACTCTCTTGTTTTTCTTAATATAAAGGAAGTTTGCATGGAATCTGGCAATGATTGTTTATCTATTGCCTTTCTTCGTGCATATAATAAATGAATATACCAATAATTCGTAATTATATAAACCTTTTTTTTAATTCAGGGTTTCACAAGGTTAGGTTTAGGGTTCCTAACTTTATTATCAAGATAAGAGTTGTTACCTACATCAACTCATGTCATCCTTTCACCATTTTAATCTCGGTCCCTTCTTTCCACGCTGTTTTATTCGATTTCAGCCTTCTTACTGCTTCTCTAATTTCGTACAAGTACACTTCACGTCCTTTTCAAGCTGATAATACCATTCTTCTCGTTCCATACATTAAATCTCCCCTTCATTATATATCTACGTGTCAGAATTTCTCTAAACATTCTCTTATCTCATTAAATACCTGTATAATCTATTGTATCACCACTTCAGTCGTAACTGATAAGCCTTGTGATTCCTCACGATATTCTTATCTCTTCAAAACTGTTTATTATTCTTGGGAATATTGGTTCGTAACAATTCATATTCTTTCGTTACCCCCTTTTTTTGCACTCCCTCGCCAGTCTTTTCTAATATTCGTACTGTACTCCTCTCTGTGAAAGAAATGGTTTTAATTATAACCATAATTTTTAAAGGGGTGGAGGGGTAAGCCAGTGGAAGGCCTCGGTCAGATGACCAAAAGCTTCAGCTGTGGGTCACCATATGACAAAGACAAGCGTCAGGAAACACTTGTTCCTGTTTCCTGACAAACCTTACCCAACCTAACCAACTCCTATCTTATATTATTTTTGTGTCGTAAATACCTGTTAGGTGACATTTTTTCTCTTAATTACCTTTTCACTTCAATCCACATATCATTCCTCTATCATCAAGCACCAGCAATACATGTTACAGCTACAGTACTCTGCTGTACTCTAGTACAGTAGTCGTAAATATCCAAGCTGCCCCCTTGACCTTTCTTCCTCATTACTTTGCCCTACGTAAGTTTCCTTAGACACCCGCTGTACATGTTCACCCATCAGTAAAATAGGTACCTGGGTGTTAGTGGACTGGTGTGGGTCGCATCCTGGGACAAAACTCACCTAATTTGCGGGAAATGCTCAGCATAACAAGGGACTTTCTATATAGTAGTATGTCATTGATGTCAACTATGGTCTGTATACCTTGTACATGTACTTGTAGAAATAAAGATATTATTATTATTATTATTATTATTATTATTATTATTATTATAACACGCACATCCAGAAGTCTACCCATCAATCTTTTATTGACTAATACAAAGTGTTTATATTGCATACGTCATCATACTTATTTATAGACGTTTTCTTAAAACATGTATTGCCTGTTACCTGACGTATTTCAGAGATCAACACAGTTAAAGTTAATGTCATATATTCCTGTTACTCCCAAAATGATGCTGACTAACTTGGGTTTCGGGAAATAGTTAACTGGATAGGTACGTTATGTCAAGAAGTAAAGAGCAGAGTAATGGTCAATGGAAGAATAGGTTGAGACATTACAATGGGTAAGGGGATGCCAGGTATCCCAGAATTATCTAAACATTCACTTGATATCCCCCTGAATCTATCCTGTACGCTTAATTCGTCTCCAGGCTTACTAACACTTAATATAACCCACTTTTGATATCAATCTTTTATTTGAAATCGCGTAGTTCTTGATTTCAGTTGTTTGTATCCCTTTCTATACCTTTTTTGTATCTAAATCACTGTTAATTAGTATTAATGCCTAGTTCAACCTCTCTCACCACCTTTATCTTAGTTTCCCTAACTACTAATACGTTTATCTTCCTTCCATTCATGTAATTAATTCTCAGTTTTTTTGTAATAATATACGGTTTACATCCACGAATATTCAGAAAACCCAGTTCCATTTTCTCCCATTCTTGTTAATAAATTTTCAACACAAAATGGGTTAGCAAGCAGCTTCCTCGGGTGGGAATGGCTGGTTTTGAGAAAGACGTGCCTAGTATGGGCCAACAGGTCTGCTGCAGTGTTATTCCTTTCTTATGTTCTTTTGTATATAGTTCTAGTGTCTTCAAATTATGTCCTAGAATCTGTATTGATAAAGACACTGGAGGGCGAAACGTCTACAATAAAGATACCCAGATGTTGTACATGTGTCTTAATTTTCATCTTTCTTATTTAGTCGTTATTTACGACGTATTAATCTGCCAGAAAACAGTGTAATTTTGTGTATTACAAATACACAAAACTACGACGAATACAAACTATCACTCCTTCAGTCAACTAAGACAACTACAGTCATGTAATCCACCCATACTTCTTTATCACCACTACACTCAATTACGACCACTACACTCAATTACACACACAAATTGACCACTACACTCAATTACGACCACTACCTCAATAGACCACTAGACTCATTACGACCACTACACTCAATTACGACCACTACACTCAATTACGACCACTAGACTCAATTACGACCACTACACTCAATTACGACCACTACACTCAATTACGACCACTACACTCAATTACGACCACTAGACTCAATTACGACCACTACACTCAATTACGACCACTACACTCAATTACGACCACTACACTCAACATCCCGGGACAAGTGGAAAGGGAATATCCCAGGTTTAAGTATTATTAATAAACACAGAGGGAAAGTAAAGTGTCCACGGAATAGAGAAAGAAACTTTTAAGATTCACCTGTCATCTTATATCTCCCTGAGACGCAAAGTTAATATTAACAATCATGCCAGAGTGAATAACATTTAACAAGCTTATGTTTCATGTTTATGTTGGTACCTCCCTGGATGGCTGACGTCTACCAACCGCTAGCTTTCTGAATTACGATATATATAAGACATGTGTCCAGTAAGTTTGTCTCTCAGTGTCTGGCAACACTCTAACATTAATATATCACCATATATCTATGAATCATCACTATTATATCTACAAAATATCCAACAATATAACCAGAATGAGGCATTTGTATAACATCTGAGGAAACGTTTCGTCAGCCAGTGCCTTCATCAGTCCCATACAGTTCATTGGCGGACTGAACACATAGACTCCAGGCTGAGGGACCGATTGCCTTGAACGCCTCCTCGTCTTTCCCTTATCTTCTCTGTAGTCGACCGAAGAAGCTACACAAGTGTCTCATTCTTCAATTTATTGATTTTTTAAACCACATCACCAACAAGTTCCTGCCTCCCAGTACCTAGCGACACTCAAACATTAACGTATCACCCTATAACTACCAATCATCACTGTTATATCTACAAGTTAGTTTAATATCTTTATTATGGACCCCATTCCCATCCTGTGGGCGGTAGTCGAAAGATTACAGAGGTACATAATGGGTCCAGGGACTGGACCCCAAAGTTTTGATAGCTGAACAAGGTACAAAGGTAATGAACTCACAAGTTACAAAGGTAATGAACTCACAAGTTACAAAGGTAATGAATCATGTAAGTAAATTTACTTACGTTTATACATGTTATCCTCATATAACTGCTTAACATCCCTTTATTACTACAAAACATCTCCATAACACTTAGCTACAAAATATATATCTATAAACACTAAATATTTCCTTTTAAAAAACTGCCCTGCCAAATATTCCCCCGAACATTTAATGTTATAATTACTTACCTAAGATGAAGGAATCCCCTGGGAAGTCGCATGTAAATAGGCTTCTTGTTGGTGTATAATTGGAAGATAGGTGTCGCTAGTTGTATCTAGAACTAACGATCATTTTGCGGTAGAGTATCCCAGGAATACGGTGTGAGATGCATGTGTCGTTCTCCGGGGGAGCTAAAGACGACTATTGGAGTGTGAGAGAGCGACCCTCGACGACACTCAGTGTTTGGGTGTCGTTTACACCCGGGTCACTGTGAGGTGAGACGTCAATATTGTCTCAATAATTATTCTTGAGATCTCGGATTGAGTTACAGTTTAATGTTATATCTTCATCCTGCCTCGCTCACCTTTTTCATTCTTTTCAAGTTTCGAACCTCCAAGATTATAACACTTTCTTATAGAAAAGTCTGCATTTTGTGAACTTTCTTATATTTACATTTTTGAAATATGCATATATCGTCTAACTAGTTAATGGTCCGATTCGGACCGAAACGTTGTCATACGTTTCAACCTTCTACGTGCGGGTTGTTTGTGTATATATGGTTATCACGTACAGGGCGGGATTAAGGCATGGGTTTTAGGGGCTGCAGCCCAGGGGCCTCCGCCAGCTGGAAGGACCTCCAGAGATTAGGTTAAAAGTGTTCACAGTTACTGTTGTAAGTTTATAATTATGGTATGTTATTATATCACATATATAATGAGCTGTTGACTGTTCATTAAATATTTCTTTTACTTTCTTTCCATTGAAAACATCACTGGGGGCCTCACAAGACCTGTAGCCCAGGGGCCTACAAAATCTTAAGTCCAGCTCTGAATTCGTAGAACTGAAGTGTGTAAAGAAGTTGTTATTAGTTATTTTAAGGTGATTAATGTGGGTGATGTAGAGTAGGAGATAACACAGTGTTAACACAGACACAGAGCCACATACACACACACACACACAGAGGAGCCGTGAAGGTGTGTCAGTGAGCGGAGGTGTGTGTGTGCACCCTCACAGCGCCCTGGCACACCACACACTGCTCCACCACCACCAGCTACTCCAACACCGCCAACACCACCATCACCACGCACTCGCAAGAAGGTAACGAGGGATCATTTAGAGAGGAGAAAGAGATGGAAGGGTATTAGTGAGCAGGGTGGCTGGAGGCGCCCTTCCACAGCCTCGGTGTGGACGCTTCAAGATGAAGCAACAAGTCATGGGGGGATTAACCTAATACATACACACACAAACACACACACAGGAGCTGTGAATCGACCCCTGCAACCACATACCTGGAGGGTGCTCCTGGGATTAACTCCCCAGCGGCCCGGTCCATGACCAGGCCTCGTGGTGGATCGGAGAATGATCAACGAAGCTGTTACTGCTGGCCGCACGCAAACCAACGTACGAACCACAGCCCGGCTGGTCAGGTACTGACTTTAGATGCCTGTCCAGTGCCTTCTTGAAGACAGCCAGGGGTCTATTGGTAATCCCTCTTATGTATGCTGAGAGGCAGTTGAACAGTCTTGGGCCCCTGACACTTATTGTGTTGTCTCTTAGCGTACTCATGGTGTCCCTGCTTTTCATAGGGAGGATGTTGCATTTCCTGCCGAGTCTTTTGCTTTCATAGGGAGTGATTTCCGTGTGCAGATTTGGGACTAGTCCCTCTAAATTTTTCAAAGTGTATATTATCATGTATCTTTTTCGCCTGCGTTCCAAGGAGTACAGGTCAGGGTACTTCAACTGTTCCCAGTAATTTAGGCGCTTTATTGTACGTTTATGTGCAGTGAAAGTTTTCTGTATATTCTCCAGGTCAGCAGTTTCGCCTAACTTGAAAGGGGCAGTTAGTGTACAGCAGTATTCCAGCCTAGGGAAAACGAGATTTGAAGAGAATCATCATGGGTTTGGCATCCCTAGTTTTGAAGGTTCTCATTATCCATCCTATCATTTTCCTAGCAGATGTGGTAGAGACATTGTTGTGGTCTTTGAAAGTGAGATTCTCTGACATTACCACTCCCAGTTCCTTCACATTAATTTTTTGCTCTACTGTTTGATTGGAATTTGTGTTATACTTCGATTCCGTTTTTTTATTTCCTCAAGTTTTATATACGAGAGTAGTTGAAATTTGACTTCAATGATCTTCTTTTTGTTTTCTGAGGCCCATTTAAAGACTTGGTTAATGTCTGCTTGGAGATATGCAGTGTCCTCAGTGGATGACACTGTCATTGAAATTCTGGTATCAGCAATGGAAGACACGTTGCTGTGGCTTACATCTGTCTATGTCAGATATGAGGATGAGGAATAGAATAGGAGCGAGTACTGTGCCTTGTGGAACACAGCTTTTCACCGTAGCTGCCTCAGACTTTATTCTGTTGACTACTACTCTTTGTGTTCTATTTATTAGCAAGTTATAGATCCATCTACCAACTTTTCCTGTTATTCCTTTATCACGCATTTTGTGTGCTATTACACCTGCCTGGAGTCTACCTGGAGAGAATTCCAGGGGTCAACGCCCCCGCGTTTGCAAAGTCTGTGTATATAACATCTGCATTTTGTTTGTCCTCCAGTGCATCCAGTACTATGTCATAGTGGTCCAATAGTTGTGAGAGGCAGTAGCGACCTGCTCTATACCCATGTTGCCCTGGGTTGTGCAACTGATGGGTATCCAAGTGGTTGACAATCTTGCTTCTTAGAACCCTTTCAAAGATTTTATGATGTGGAACGTTAGTGCTGTCGGTGTGTAATTCTTTGCAATTGATAGCTGCCACCTTTGTTCGATATTTTCTATTTCTCTGACCATTGTGTCCTTCTGGATTTCAGATATACTGGCTCCTCTCAGCAGCTCTGTGATTCTTCACCTTCACCTGTAGAGGGATCGTCTCTTTCATTCTAGTTTATATCTTCTCTTCTTTTTTCTTAGGAGGAATGTGCCTTGAGCAGACCTCAAGCGCCACAGAGTTAATTCTTTCTAGGCAAAGGTTCGGATCCGTGTTATTTAGGACGTCTTCCCAGCTTATTTCATTTAAGACATGGTTGACTTGATCCCACTGTATGGTTTTGTTATTGATGTTGAGTTTGGTGAAGGTTCCCTCATAACTGATCTCATTTTTCTGGTCAGGACCCATGTGCATGCATGTCTGTACCTCTATTACCTGGAGTTTACCTGGAGAGAGTTCCGGGGGTCAACGCCCCCGCGGCCCGGTCTGTGACCAGGCCTCATGGTGGATCAGAGCCTGATCAACCAGGCTGTTACTGCTGGCCGCACGCAGTCCGACGTACGAACCACAGCCCGGCTGGTCAGGTACCGACTTTAGGTGCCTGTCCAGTGTCTGCTTGAAGAAAACCAGGGGTCTATTGGTAATCCCCCTTATGTACGCTGGGAGGCAGTTGAACAGTCTTGGGCCCCTGACACTTATTGTGTTGTCCCTCAACGTGCTAGTGGCACCCTGCTTTTCATTGGGGGAATGTTACATCGTCTGCCGAGTCTTTTTGCTTTCGTAGGGAGTGACTCTCGTGTCCAAGTTTGGTACTAATCCCTCTAGGATTTTCCAAGTGTATATAATAATGTATCTCTCCCTCCTGCGTTCTAGGGAGTACAGGTTTAGGAACTTCAAGCGTTCCCAGTAATTGAGGTGGTTTATCGCAGTTATGTGTGTCGTGAAGGTTCTCTGCATATTTTCTAGGTCAGCAATTTCACCTGCCTTGAAAGGTGCAGTTAGTGTGCAGCAATATTCCAGCCTAGATAGAACAAGCAACCTGAAAAGTGTCAACATGGGCTTGGCATCCCTGGTTTTGAAGGTTCTCATTATCCATCCTGTCATTTTTCTAGCAGATGCGATTGATATAGTGTTATGGTCCCTGAAGGTGAGATCGTCTGACATGATCACTCCCAGGTCTTTGACATTAGTTTTTCGCTCTATTGTGTGATTGGAATTTGTTTTATACTCGATGAAATTTTAATTTCCTCACGTTTTCCATATCTGAGTAATTGAAATTTCTCATCATTGAGTGTATTGTCTTTGATTCTTTTATATTTCATACCAGGTCATCATTATTAGTGAATATGAGGTCAAGTGCATTTTCCAGTCTTGTTGGCTCCACTATTTGCTGGATTAAGGTGAATTTGCTGCAGAGATTTAATAGCTCATTTGTGTGTGAGTTTTCGTCTGAGCTGCTGCTGCCTCCTGGGGTGATCTCTGCTAATATATTATTTGCTACACTCCTCCATTTTTTAAATCCTCCAGCAACATGATATTTGGGGCTGGGGTTGGAAGATTTTCCAGACAATATACAATTTTCAAGAGCTGTTCCTGTAATTGTTGGGAAGTTGAATCTGGGGCTTATAATCACCACAATGACAAGGCTTTGGTTTTCAATCTTTATAGGTGAGCACCCACACACACACACAGGTGCTGTGATTCGACCCCTCCAACCACATATAGGTGAGCACACAGTCACAGTAAAAGGTCCTTTATTGAAGGAAATGGAGTTGACCTCCAGGATCTTCCATCCTCCTTTACCCTATCATATTCCCCAAGCACTGTATAATCCTTACGGTTTTAGCTCTTCCCAATAATAATACTAATAACGTAAACATACACATTATATGAATGCGCAAGGTCAAAGGAAGGAATTACTGCCTATATGGTCGGCTGCATATTCCTGTACTACCAGAACACCATTATCAACAATGGTTCAGTGGTTACTGAAAGACCCTCGTTAGGAAACACTTGTCCTGTTTCCTGACAAACATTACCTAACCTAACCTGGCAAATACCAGTTGTTATTCTATCCTGGCACATTTCAAAGACCATCTTCATGTGGGTTACATTCCCCGTCCCTAGGATAGTGTGTTGACATCACACGTAAGCTATCACCAGAGTCCCACATAGCCCATCACTTTAAGGACCTAGGTCCCAGGACCACACCGAAGTCTAGTAAGGATGTAATAGTTGGTAAATTGGGTTTAAAGTCTATCTACTACACGAGGGTCATTAAGGCTGCATGTCACCTGTTCACCACCAGTCAAGAATACTTTAATACCTTAAATAGTGATTAATGTAAACTACCAGTGTATATATACTGGGAGACATACACATCTCGGTGTATATACTTTATGTTTATTGACGTGTGTATTATAAACATTCATGGCTCAGTTGGTAGCTGCCTCAGCTCTCACACACTAAGGGACCGGCAATCGATCACCGGCACCAGCGGGGTCATTTTTCCTTTCACCTGCTGTCCACGTTCACCTAGCAGTAAATAGGTACCTGGGTGTTATCCGATTGGTGTGAGTCGCATCCTGGGGAAGAGAATTCAAGACTCCCTAAGACTAAGCTCGACAGCATCCTGATTTTATTGGGTTATCCTGGGTTATACTGGGTTATCCTGTGTTATCTTGGGTTATCCTGGGTTATTATGGGTTATCCTGGGTTATCCTGGGTTATCTTGGGTTATCCCGGGTAAATAATTCCAACAAATATAATTTTGTAAATTAGGTTCAGCTAAGCAGTGTGGGTCCTTGTCCTACCCACAACAGTGACTAACACCCAGGTACCTACTTACTGCTAGGTTAACAGGGACAGCAGGTGTAAGGTGACTAACACCCAGGTACCTACTTACTGCTAGGTTGAACAAGGACAGCAAGTGTAAGGTGACTAACACCCAGGTACCTACTTACTGCTAGGTTAACAAGGACAGCAAGTGTAAGGTGACTAACACCCAGGTACCTACTTCCCTGGGCGCAGGTGAACTAAGGACAGCAGGTGTAAGGTGACTAACACCCAGGTACCTACTTACTGCTAGGTGAACAAGGACAGCAGGTGTAAGGTGACTAACACCCAGGTACCTACTTACTGCTAGGTGAACAGGGACAGCAGGTGTTAAGAATACTGGTACATACGTCACTATTACAGGAGACATTCTTGTATATTCCTATATTCTTCAGTGTAAAGATATAAACAAATTTGAAACATCTCGATTTTGAAAGAAATGACGAAAATATATGAAAAAAACTGTATTTTGTAGCATTTCATCGGTTTTTTTTTTTAAATATTTTCTCAAATTTACGATAAGTGTCACAAGGTTCAATTGTCTTTCTACTGGTGGTAGCAGTGGTGGTAGGTTCAATTGTCTTCCTACTGGTGGTAGCAGTTGGTGGTAGGTTCAATTGTCTTCCAGGTGGTAGCAGTTGGTGGTAGGTTCAATCTGTCTTCCTACTGGTGGTAGCAGTTGGTAGTAGGTTCAATTGTCTTTCACTGGTGGAGCAGGATAGGTTAATTTCTTCCTACGATGGTAGCAAGGTTCAATTTGCTTCCTACTGGTGGTAGCAGTTTGTAGGTTAATTGTCCTACTGGTGAAAAGCAGTTAGTGGTAGTTCAATTGTCTTCCTACTGGTGGTAGCAGTTGGTGGTAGGTTCAATTGTCTTCCTACTGGTGGTAGCAGTTGGTGGTAGGTTCAATTGTCTTCCTACTGGTGGTAGCAGTTGGTGGTAGGTTCAATAGTCTTCCAACTGGTGGTAGCAGTTGGTGGTAGGTTCAACTGTCTTCCTACTTGTGATAACAGCTGGTGGTAGCAGCTGGTGGTAACAGCTGGTGGTATGTTCAATTGTCTTCCTACTGGTGGTAGGTTCAATTGTCTTTCTACTGGTGGTAGCAACTGGTGGTAGGAGGTTCAATTGTCTTCCTACTGGTGGTAGCAGCTGGTGTAGGTTCAGTTGTCTTCCTACTGGTGGTACCAGCTGGTGACAGTAGCAGCTGGTGACACCAGCTGGTGACCAACAATCTTTCAAAACAACACTAATGAAACAAAAATATATTTAAATTTCGCCACTCAACACCGGAAATGGAACAATTCCAAATTACTGAACTATAATACATGTCCAATGCTAATCCACAATGATCATTTTTACGTGATTAATCTGGCCTATCCTGCCGTAGACCTAATCACACTTGCAGCACCATTCATGGGCCTAGATTAATGGATCAATACACAGTAATTTGTATTTATTGGAAAAATAAAATTAACCTATGTTTTTCAGGGTAAATTATTTGATGGGTAACTATAGAAAACTGTTCATGAAGTTAACGATTAAGTTATTAGTCGATGTAAGTGAATTTTATTAAGAATCTGAGAGGGAGAACTGGAATATAATTATTGAATGAATTGCCCAGTGGTATATATACACTGAGAGGTGTATATCTCTCGGTGTGTATACTCCGAGAGGTGTATTTCTCAGTGTATATACACTGAGAGGCGTATATCCTCGTGCATATACACTGAGAGGCGTGTATCTCTGTGAATATACAATGAGAGGCATATATCTTTCAGTATATATACACTGGGAGCTTACTGTAACCCCAATATTAGTTATTAAAGCATGTTTGGCTGGTAGTAAACAGGTGACATGCAGTCTTAAATAACCATCGTGTAGTAGATAGATTTTAACCACCCCCTTAACCCACCAAGCCACAGGAGGACGTGTGAGGGTAAAACGTCAATCTAACGTTACCATCAGCTCATCTTGCTACGTCTTACAGACGAATTACTAGACTAGAATCACTGCCCGAAATGCATCACATGCTATTTCTTGTGCCTAATAGTTTTTATCGTGTATATAAACTATATTATTGTATTCTGCATCTAAACTCTAGTTTATAGTCCTCTGGGATATGCTTTTCCCCCATGTACATACATGTACTCCCATGAATTAGACACATGTGCGACATCTGGGTATCTTGGAGAGTTAGATGATTAGGGTATCACTCCCTCTGCCTAGCAGGTGTTCAATCCGTCAGCCTAGAGCAAGTAGTCAGTCCCTCAGCCTAGGAGCAGGTGTTCCTAGGGTAAGGGACTGATTACCTCATGTTCTATTTCTTTTCTTCTGTATTGTATTGATAAAACCACTGGCTGGCGAAACGTCTACAAAATAAAGATACCCAGATGATGCACATGTATCTAATTCATTATGTACTCTTCTATCCATGTACTCATGTACACCGTGTACCCAATGTACACCACGTACACTGAAGTTCCAAGCGTTTCCGCACTCCGGATGAGGCATTGACCATCTCCGCGAATGCGCGTGAATCCGGGGATGTGAACCACCCCTCATTTCGCTGGGTACATGATGCCGGGCCAGTAAAACAGGTCATGTTTACATTTGTGCGCAATACACCAACACACGCGAGGCCGGGTCACGGGGGCGTTGACCCCCAAACCCTCTCCAGGTATACACGTTCCTGAAGAGGCTTTTAACGAGGCAACATTTCGCTCTGTAAGGGCCTTACGATGCCATAATAAAGCACTACCCTGAGCGAAATGGTGCCCCAAGACAACTTTACTTGCAACTTTGTCCTGAGGCACTATTGTCTGCCCTCCAGGACTTACCACAGACGGAGCCTAGATGAGCTGATGACCTCAACGTATAATGAGATGGCAGCCAGAAGAAAGAATTCAAGGGAAACAAAGTTCCGGCGGAGTGTTTGAGGTTCTGGGAGCTGATGCCGAGGACATTTGGAAACTCGGTAAATATTTTACTAATGTTTGTGGGGAGATGTGAGTGATTAGTGAAGTGATGGAAGGTGAAGTACAGAGTTTGTGTAGTGGGTGAGGGAGTGTATGTAGTGGGTGAGGGAGTGTATATTGTGGGTGAGTGAGTGTATGTAGTGTGGATGCTGTTATTGTGTTGAAGAGCGGTTTAGTGCCGAAGGGGTAGCGTAGGTTGCAGAGATACGGCCGTAGACTAGATTGGCTTTATTAGACGAAGGACTGACACAACAGGCAGAGTGTGAGGGGACCGAAAGCCAGACCACAGTGGGGTAGGATGTTGGTCCTAGGATGGAAGCCGTGGAAGTGAGGCTGAGTGGGCGTAGTGTCCCACTGACCTCAGCAGGCCTAGAGGGCAGCACCGTAGTGCCGCGAGATATGAAACTGACAGCATAGGCTGTCTACATTCGCTCGGCCACCTAGATGTAGACAGCCTGTACTGTCTGCATAGACAGCCTATGCTGTCTGCCAGCTGAGTTCATATTTTGTGCCATGCTCGTGCTGCCACCTATAGGCCCATACCCACTTCAGTATGCCCCACCATGTTCCCTTCTCACTTCTCGTCCAGGCATCCTAGAGTAAACAGGTCCACTCCTCTCTCCCTCGCGGGCATGGCCCTCCCGGGCCATGGGCACAAACACACTGCCTGTGTACCCTCACGTTATTGCAAATAAAGTAAGAAGCCTCCGAAGCCTTATTATTTCTACCCCACCTTGATCAACGACGCAATAATCCTAGAAAACAGTAGTGGGTGAGGGAGTGTATGTAGTGGGTGAGGGAGTGTATTTAGTGGGTGAGGGAGGGTATGTAATGGGTGAGGGAGTGTATTTAGTGGGTGAGGGAGTGTATGTAGTGGATGAGGGAGTGTATGTAGTGGGTGAGGGAGTGTATATAGTGAGTGAGGGAGTGTATTTAGTGGGTGAGGGAGGGTATGTAATGGGTGAGGGAGTGTACGTTCTGGGTGAGGGAGTGTATGTAGTGGATGAGGGAGTGTATAAACCTGATCAATAACACTACAATAAATAAATCCCCTCTCTCCTACACTATACTGTATTTAATTGTATCATAAACGGCCTAAAAATGATTAAATCCATAAAAAGTAATTTTTCAAAACTCTGATGGAATTAACAGAGTTTTTCAATTAATATTATGAATAAACTTATTTTACTACAAAAATTGTTGCCTCTCATTGTTGAAACTATTGACAATATTTTATTTGTTAATGAATGAAAAGAACCTCTCATGACTTTCTTAGAACCTTTCATGACTTTCTTAGAACCTTCATGACTTTCTAACTCTCATGATTTCTTAGAACCTTCAACTTTCTTAGAACCTCTCATGACTTTCTTAGAACCTCTCAGGACTTTCTTAGAACCTCTCATGACTTTCTTAGAACCTCTCATGACTTTCTTTGACCCTCTCATGACTTTCTTTGACTCTCTGATGACTTTCTTAGAACCTCTCATGACTTTCTTAGAACCTCTCATGACTTTCTTAGAACCTCTCATGACTTTCTTAGAACCTCTCATGACTTTCTTAGAACCTCTCATGACTTTCTTAGAACCTCTCATGACTTTCTTAGAACCTCTCATGACTGTCTTGAATTACATTAGGGGATACAGTCAACAGATGAATCCAGACTCAGGAAAAAATAATTCTTTGCTTAATAGGTATTAAATGACCCCAGAAATTATATTTACGTAATTTATCTGAGATACAGAGGTCATTATTCATAGAAATATGAACAATCTTCAGTTATAATGAACATGAAAGTAGAACGTGTTTATATATGGCTTTAGAATTTTGTTTGAAATATTGCATTAACTGGAAACTGAAATGTAAAATTATAGATGTGTTAATTAACATATATCCATTATAGAATTTAATATTTAATCTTTGATGAAACACACTGAACAATAGACAAAAATAAATACAGTGTTCTAATACGCGAACTTTAACATAAACAATATAGGTACGTTACCCTAATTAGTAAAATTATCAATTTTCAAACTTAAGTTTGAGGAACATCAACTTTAAACATTTTCTGAAGTTAACTTGATTGTATGAGGAGATATAAGACCCGTCCATGTATGAGGAGATATAAGACCCGTCCATGTATGAGGAGATATAAGACCCGTCCATTGTGAAATCTGTTATTGTTCCAGAGATTTGATGGTAGTGGCTAGTTTATTGTGTACTCATATCCATCCTGTGGATGGTAGTGCTAGTTTATTGTGTACCTCATATCCATCCTGTGGATGGTAGTGGCTAGTTATTGTGTACCTCATATCCATCCTGTGGATGGTAGTGGCTAGTTTATTGTGCACTCATATCCATCCTGTGGATGGTAGTGGCTAGTTTATTGTGCACCTCATATCCATCCTGTGGATGGTAGTGGCTAGTTTATTGTGTACCTCATATCCATCCTGTGGATGGTAGTGGCTAGTTTATTGTGTACCTCATATCCATCCTGTGGATGGTAGTGCTAGTTTATTGTGTACCTCGTAGGCATCCTGTGGATGGTAGTGGCTAGTTTATTGTGTACTCATATCCATCCTGTGGATGGTAGTGCTAGTTTATTGTGACCTCATATCCATCCTGTGGATGGTAGTGCTAGTTTATTGTGACCTCATATCCATCCTGTGGATGGTAGTAGCTAGTTTATTGTGACCTCATATCCATCCTGTGGATGGTAGTGCTAGTTTATTGTGCACCTCATATCCATCCTGTGGATGGTAGTAGCTAGTTTATGTGCACCTCATATCCATCCTGTGGATGGTAGTGGCTAGTTTATTGTGCACCTCATATCCATCCTGTGGATGGTAGTAGCTAGTTTATTGTGCACTCATATCCATCCTGTGGATGGTAGTGGCTAGTTTATTGTGACCTCATATCCATCCTGTGGATGGTAGTAGCTAGTTTATTGTGCACTCATATCCATCCTGTGGATGGTAGTGGCTAGTTTATGTGTGCACTCATATCCATCCTGTGGATGGTAGTGGCTAGTTTATTGTGCACCTCATATCCATCCTGTGGATGGTAGTAGCTAGTTTATTGTGCACCTCATATCCATCCTGTGGATGGTAGTGGCTAGTTTATTGTGCACCTCATATCCATCCTGTGGATGGTAGTAGCTAGTTTATTGTGCACCTCATATCCATCCTGTGGATGGTAGTAGCTAGTTTATTGTGCACCTCATATCCATCCTGTGGATGGTAGTAGCTAGTTTATTGTGCACCTCATATCATCCTGTGGATGGTAGTAGCTAGTTTATTGTGCACCTCATATCCATCCTGTGGATGGTAGTGCTAGTTTATTGTGCACCTCATATCCATCCTGTGGATGGTAGTAGCTAGTTTATTGTGCACCTCATATCCATCCTGTGGATGGTAGTGCTAGTTTATTGTACCTCATATCCATCCTGTGGATGGTAGTAGCTAGTTTATTGTGCACCTCATATCCATCCTGTGGATGGTAGTGCTAGTTTATTGTGTACTCTCATATCCATCCTGTGGATGGTAGTGCTAGTTTATTGTGCACTCATATCCATCCTGTGGATGGTAGTGGCTAGTTTATTGTGTACCTCATATCCATCCTGTGGATGGTAGTAGCTAGTTATTGTGACTCATATCATCCTGTGGATGGTATATCTAGTATTATTGTACTCATATCCATATAGTGAAATATGTAACATAAATGTCATAAGAGTCTATGATAACAATATATATATATATATATATATATATATATATATATATATATATATAGTGAATAAGTAAATCACTGGAGAATACCTCAGTAATGACTGCTAGTGAAGGCAGATTATCATTACGGAGTGATGATGGCAGAGATACAGTGTATGGAGTGATGTGGCAGTGATGACCTGGCAGTGATGACCTGGCAGTGATGACCTGGCAGTGATGACCTGGCAGTGATGACCTAGCAGTGATGACCTGGCAGTGATGACCTGGCAGTGATAACCTGCAGTGAGACCTGCAGTGAGACCTGCAGTGATGACCTGAGCACTGATGACCTCAGTGATACCTGGCAGTGATGACCTACAGTGATGACCTGACAGTGATGACCTATCAGTGAAACCTAACTATGATACTACTCTATGACTAACCTGACATATACCTACATAACCTTACATAAAACCTATCACTAACAACCTTCACAAAACCTATCACTAACAACCTACCAACAACCTACCACTAACAACCTAACATTAACAACCTATCACTAACAACCTATCACTAACAACCTATCACTAACAACCTAACACTAACAACCTAACACTAACAACCTATTACTAACAACCTATCACTAACAACCTATCACTAACAACCTATCACTAACAACCTAACACTAACAACCTAACACTAACAACCTACCACTAACAACCTATCACTAACAACCTAACACTAACAACCTATCACTAACAACCTAACACTAACAACCTAACACTAACAACCTAAACCTAACACCTAACACTAACAACTATCACTAACAACCTACACTAACAACCTATCACTAACAACCTAACACTAACAACCTAACACTAACAACCTAACACTAACAACCTAACACTAACAACCTATCACTAACAACCTACCACTAACAACCTAACACTAACAACCTACCACTAACAACCTAACACTAACAACCTAACACTAACAACCTAACACTAACAACCTAACAGACAGTAGGTTCCTTTCCCTTGAGTACAGAGAACAGAAAATCGCAAAATATTTAGGTGTAGGAAATTAGGTGAGCTAAGTAGAGTCAGGTTCAGCGAAATCAGGTGCTTGAGCGTCCGTCACCTGACCCACGAAGACGAAGACCCATCAGAGGTCAGTGTGCTCTGACGGGCAAAACAAATAGTAGAGGAAATATTTGTTGACTAATGAAATACGGAAATTGCTAAGAATGTGATGATGTGTATACACATACAGGAAGCTGTGACTCGACCCCTGCAACCACATATAGGTGAGCACACACACACACACACACACACACACACACACACAGCTTAGACTTAAGAACCGTCTCAAGTTTCTTGAAGTTTGTGAGAATTTTAAAGTTACTGAAGAATCTTACTCTATCATGTGATAGATTATCAATACTACTGTGAAGTGAGTGTTAGAGCGAAGCTGGAGCTCTATAGTGACTTGATGGAGCTCTATTGTCTTGATGGAGCTCTATTGTCTTGATGGAGCTCTACTTGATAGTACTTGATGGAGCTCTATTGTCTAGACTATTGCTGATGGAGCTCTATTGTCTTGATGGAGCTATTGTCTGATAGCTTTATTTTCTTGAGGAGTATGTCTGATGGAGCTCTTGTACTTGATGACTTATTTCTTGATGGAGCTCTATTGTCTTGATGGAGCTCTATTGTCTTGATGGAGCTCTATTGTTCTTGATGAGCTCATTGCTTGATGGAGCTCTAGTCTTGATGGAGCTCTATGCTATCTATTGTCTTGATGGAGCTCTTTCTATGAGCTCATTGTCTTGATGGAGCTCTATTGTCTTGATGGTATTGCTTGATGATATTGTCTGATGACTCTATTGTATGAGAGCTCTATTGTCTTGATGGAGCTCTATTGTGAGGAGCTTTTGTTATGATGGAGCTCTTTACATGTATGTCTTTGCATGGAGCTCTATTGTCTTGATGGAGCTCTATTGTCTTGATGGAGCTCTATTGTCTGATGAGCTCTATTGTCTGAGGAGCTCTATTGTGATGCTTAGCGATGGAGCTCTATTGTCTGATGGAGCTCTATTGTCTTGATGGAGCTTTATTGTCTTGATGGAGCTTTATTTTCTTGATGGAGCTCTATTGTCTTGATGGAGCTCTATTGTCTTGATTGAGCTTTATTTTCTTGATGGAGCTCTATTGTCTTGATGGAGCTCTATTGTGACTTGATGGAGCTCTATTTTCTTGATGGAGCTCTATTGTCTTGATGGAGCTCTATTGTCTTGATGGAGCTCTATTGTTACTTGATGGAGCTCTATTGTGACTTGATGGAGCTCTATTGTCTTGATGGAGCTCTATTGTCTTGATGGAGCTCTATTGTCTTGATGGAGCTCTATTGTCTTGATGGAGCTCTATTGTCTTGATGGTGCTCTATTGTCTTGATGGAGCTCTATTGTCTTGATGGAGCTCTATTGTTACTTGATGGAGCTCTATTGTGACTTGATGGAGCTCTATTGTCTTGATGGAGCTCTATTGTTACTTGATGGAGCTCTATTGTGACTTGATGGAGCTCTATTGTCTTGATGGAGCTCTATTGTCTTGATGGAGCTCTATTGTCTTGATGGAGCTTTATTGTCTTGATGGAGCTCTATTGTCTTGATGGAGCTCTATTGTCTTGATGGAGCTCTATTGTTACTTGATGGAGCTCTATTGTGACTTGATGGAGCTCTATTGTCTTGACGGAGCTCTATTGTCTTGATGGAGCTCTATTGTCTTGATGGAGCTCTATTGTCTTGATGGAGCTCTATTGTCTTTATGGAGCTCTTTTGTCTTTATGGAGCTCTATTGTCTTGATGGAGCTCTATTGTCTTGATGGAGCTCTATTGTCTTGATGGAGCTCTATTGTCTTGATGGAGCTCTATTGTCTTGATGGAGCTCTATTGTCTTGATGGAGCTCTATTGTCTTGATGGAGCTCTATTGTCTTGATGGAGCTCTATTGTCTTGATGGAGCTCTATTGTCTTGATGGAGCTCTATTGTCTTGATGGAGCTCTATTGTCTTGATGGAGCTTTATTGTCTTGATGGAGCTCTATTGTCTTGATGGAGCTCTATTGTCTTATGGAAGATGGTATAATATACTGACAACTTGGTATGATGGAGCTCTATTGTCTTGATGGAGCTCTATTGTCTTATGGAAGATGGTATAATATACTGACAACTTGGTAATTAAGACACATGTACAACAGTTGGGTATCTTTATTGTTGAAACGTTTCGCCCACACGGCAGGCTTCTTCAGTCAAATATAGACGAGAATATACTGTAGGCAACAAGAGTGGTAAAGATGATGTAATCAGTCCCTCAACCTTACAGAAATAGTCTGAGGTGGTCAGTCCCATATATATATATATAAATATATATATATATATATATATATATATATATATATATATATATATATATATATATATATATATATCGTGCCGAATAAGTAAAATTGGTCAGTTAACAAGAACTCATTTAAAATTAAGTCCTTTCTAAAATTTTCTCTTATACGTTTAAAGATATATTTTTTTAATTTATGTTAATGTAAAAATTAATAAATTTGTACCAAAAGAACCTTAGAAAACTTACCTAACCTTATTATAACAAGCGCTATTTAATTTAGCCTAATCCAACTAAATATATTTTATATAAGTTTACAATAATTTAATAATAAACAAACACAATGAAATATATTTTTTTCGTTAGATTCAGAATGATTTTTTGCGAAATTATTGCATACACAAATTTTCGCTTGCTTTATTGGGCAAGAAGAGCGTTGCTATTTAAGCCAAAATCGCAAGTTTTACCCATTCCGCACGATATATATACATCGAGTCTTATTGGGTACGATAAGGGTAGGATAAGTTATCAGAGTAAAAACTCGGGAACATTAGAGTAGTGTGTGTGCGAGGTGGTGCCTGAGGCGCCTGGGTCATGACCTTGTTAACAAGTACAGTGTTTGTGTGTATGAGTGTTGTTATAGTTAGTGGAGGCCCTTGTTAGCAACCAGTGTGGGTGGTTGACTCTGAAGTGAACCAGTCAGATGGAAGTTGACTAGTCTCTAAAGTGTTTGCGCCTCACACACACACACACACACACACACACACACACACACACACACACACACACACACACACACACACACTCACACAGACACACACACACACACACACACACACACACATACTCACACACACATACACACACACACACACACACACACACACACTCACACACACACACACACACACATACTCACACACACACACACACACACACACACACGCATACGCACACACACACACACACACACACACACATTATGGAAGCAGGATCAATACATAGCTTTAAGAAGACGTATGATAAAGCTCATGGAGCAGGAAGAGTGACCTAGTAGCGACCAGTGTAGAGGCGGGGCCAGGAGCTGTGACTCGACCCCTGCAACCACAATTAAGTGAGTACAACTAGATGAGTACTCACACACACACTGACTGGTATTATATCTTCGATTAGTAGCGCACTCAGCTCAAACACTGAGGTCCGGGGATTGATCCCCGGTACGGGTGGAAATATTAAAACTTGTTTCCTTAAGATACCTGCTGTCTCTGTTCACCTAGCAGTAAAATGGGTACCTGGGTGTTAGGTTACTGGTGTGGGTCGCATCCTGGGGAAGAAACTGACCTAATTTGCGGGAAATGCTCAGCATAACAAGGGGCTTTCTATATAGTAGTATGTCATTGATGTCAGCTATGGTCTGTATACCTTGTACATGTACTTGTAGTAAATAAAGATTATTATTATTATTATTATTATTATTATTATTATTATTATTATTATTATTATTACATTATTATTATTATTATTATTTATTAACACATCGGCCGGTTCCCACCAAGGCAGGGTGGCCCGAAAAAGAAAAACTTTCATCATCATTCACTCCATCACTGTCTTGCCAGAGGGGTGCTTTACACTACAGTTATAAAACTGCAACATTAACACCCCTTTTTCAGAGTGCAGACACTGAAGGAGGACTTAAGTCCGGCCTGCCGGTTTCCCTGAATCCCTTCATAAATGTTACTTTGCTCACACTCCAACAGCACGTCAAGTATTAAAAACCATTTGTCTCCATTCACTCCTATCAAATAGGCTCACACATGCTTGCTGGAAGTTCAAGCCCCTCGCACACAAAACCTCCTTTACCCCCTCCCTCCAACCTTTCCTAGGCCGACCCCTACCCCGCCTTACCTCCACTACAGATTTATACACTCTTGAAGTCATTCTACTTTGTTCCATTCTCTCTACATGTCCAAACCATCTCAACAACCCCTCCTCAGCTCTCTGGATAATAGTCTTGGTAATCCCGCACCTCCTCCTAATTTCCACACTACGAATTCGCTACATTATATTCACACCACACATTGCCCTCAGACATGACATCTCCACTGCCTCCAGCCTTCTCCTTGTTGCAACATTCATCACCCATGCTTCACACCCATATAAGAGTGTTGGTATAACTATACTCTCATACATTCACCTCTTTGCTTCCATGGACAAAGTTCTTTGTCTCCACAGACTCCTAAGTGCACCACTCACCCTTTTACCCTCATCAATTCTATGATTCACCTCATCCTTCATAGACCCATCTGCTGACATGTCCACTCCTAAATATCTGAATACATTCACCTCCTCCATATTCTCTCCTTCCAATCTGATATCCAATCTTTCATCACCTAATCTTTTTGTTATCCTCATCACCTTACTCTTTCCTATATTCACTTTCAATTTCCTTCTTTTACACACCCTACCAAACTCGTCCACCAACCTCTGCAACTTCTCTTCAGAATCTCACAAAAGCACAGTGTCATCAGCAAAAAGCAACTGTGACAACTCCCACTTTGTATTTGATTATTATTTAACCCCACACCTCTTGCCAAGACCCTCGCATTCACTTCTCTTACAACCCCATCTATAAATATATTGAACAACCACGGTGACATCACACATCCTTGTCTAAGGCCCACTTTTACTGGGAAATAATCTCCCTCCCTCCTACACACTCTAACCTGAGCCTCACTATCCTCATAAAAACTCTTCACTGCTTTCAGTAACCTACCTCCTATTATTATTATTAATTCTCTAGAGGTCCTCTAGAACAGGGGTTCTCAACCAGGGGGTAATTTCCCCCTGGGGGAATTTTATGGAATTTCAGGGGGAATTGGGACCACTATTCAAAGAAGTGTGATGTCGTTTAGTTTATGTACAGTCTGTTGACTCGTAGATATTATTTTAATTTAGTCTGTGACGTCCAATAAAATTTATTGAATTTCACAGATTATATTATAACTAAAGAAAAATATTAATTAAATAAAGATTGATATTAATTATATAAATTATATGAATATTATTTACAATGTATCTTTTGAGTCAATCTTGGGAAGAGGGGGGGAGAGAAAGAGTGAATGAATGGTTTGAATGGGTGAAAAGTTTGAATGGGGGAAAATTTGAATGGGGGAAAAATTTGAATGGGGGAAAATTTGAATGGGTGAAAAATTTGAATGGGTGAAAAGTCTGAATGGTTGAAAAGTTTGAATGAGTGAAAAGGGTAAATTGGTGAAAAGGGTGAATGAAATGGGTGAAAATGGCGAATGGGTGAAAAGGGTAAACAGGGGAAAAAAATACAATTTTAATAAAGAAATCAAGACCTGCCTACCATGAGGACCATCGGTGTTCGTGGTGGGTAGATCTTGAAACCACTCTACACTTGGACAAGTCTTAAGACCACTCTACACGTGAATAAGTCTTAAGACCACTCTACATTTGGACAAGTCTTAAGACCATTCTACACGTCTTGTACTTTAAGACCTTCCTGGAAACCTTCCCAAAATACCGATAATTTTGTTGACGCACCAGAAGACTTTTCCTTTATATTCAAACCACTGACAATTTCGGTGATTGACTGCAAAGATTCATCCTGCCAGAGTCTACAGAATCCGTATCATCGGTATAACCCACTCCAATTTAGTGCAAGTTGAAATTGACTGCTCAGAGAGTGAGTCAAAATCATTTACATAGTTCATCAGAACCAATCAGGAGCGAACACAGCCTCGCCACGGTGTTGTGGGTCACTGGCCTTACATAGCACAGGTAGTCAGGGCTCAAAATACAACCGAAAGCACCTGAGTTCGATTTCCAGGTACAACGGGGCATATGGGTACCTCTCCATACACCCGTTGTCCCTGGGTGTTAGTTGGTTGTTGAGGGAGATATCCTGGGGGTGGTACTATACCTTAGATAGGACTGGACTTTGAAATGAGCTGAAGTGGAATAACAGCTCTTAGACTGTCAATGAACTCTGCCAGAATGACAGCTTAGATTCTATCATTTAATAACATCTGTTCGAAAAAAAAGGATTAATCTTCTGTAGTAGTCAATTACACAAAAACTACTACTAAAATAAAATTGTGGTGTTTTAATTAGGACGATGAAGTCAGGGTAAAATTACTAACAATCTTGTCGAATGGAGACACAGTGACCCCCAGTCCAGAGAAACATATATTAGTGCCAGCAAATAAAGCCTCCCTATATTCCATCAATATGACGACATTTATCTTTGCAAATATACAGGGTCTAAAGCCATCAACAAACAACAAAATACGTTTCATCAGAGGACTGCTCACAGAGTCAAATGCAATGTTTGTGGCTTTCACAGAGACCCACATAAAGGATCACTTTCACAACGAAATATGGTTCCCAGGTTACAACTTATTCAGGTGAGACAGAAATAACAAACAACAAGGGGGGTTGGCCTGTATGTCATAGAGTCGTTCATTTGCTCGGAATTACTAAACACCATAAATGATGTAGTTGAAGTTTTGGCAGTAAAGATTGAAAACCAGAACCTTGTCATTGTGGTTGTATACAAGTCACCTTATGAAATTCCAGGAACAGCTTTTTGAAAAATTGACTGCTGTCTAGAAAATCTCAAAACCCCAGCCCCAAATATCTTGCTGGACGATTTCAGCTTAAGACAACTAAAATGGAGGAGTGTAGCAAATAATGTTTTAGCAGAGATCACCCCAGGAGGCAGCAGCAGCTCAGACGAAAACTCACACACAAATGAGCTATTAAATCTCTGCAGCAAATTCACCTTAATTCAGCAAATAGTGGAGCCAACAAGACTGGAAAATACACTTGACCTCATCTTCACTAATAATGATGACCTGGTATGAAATATAACAGCATCAAAGACAATACACTCAGATAACAATGTAATGGAGGTACAGACATCATATGCACAGGACTCCTGACCAGCAAAAATGAAATCAGTTATGAGGGAGCCTTCACCAAACTCAACATCAATAACAAAAACATACAGTGGGATAAAGTCAACCATGTCTTAAATGAAATAAGTTGGGAAGACGTCCTAAATAACACGGATCCAAACCTTTGCCTAAAAAGAATTAACTCTGTGGGCTTGAGGTCTGCTCAAGGCACATTCCCCTAACAAAAAAGAAGAGAAGATGTAAACTAGAATGAAAGAGACGATCCCTCTACAGGCGAAGGCGAAGAATCACAGAGCTGCTGAGAGGAGCCAGTATATCTGAAATCCAGAAGGACACACTGGTCAGAGAAATAGAAAATATCGAACTTAAGCTTAAGGAATGTTACAGGAGCTAAGAAACACAGGAAGAACATAAAGCCATAAATGAAATTGGAAAAAAAAATTATTTTCCTATTCCAAATCTAAGACAAAAACCACATCCAGTATTGGACCCCTGCTTAAACGAGATGGGACTTATACAGATGACAGCAAAGAAATGAGTGAGATACCGAAGTTCCAATATAACTCAGCGTTTAGTGAACCGTTAACCAGATTAAGGGTCAACAATCTAAATGACTTTTTTTTCTGGCCGAGACTCAAAATTTGGTTAATTCAAGAACTTCTGATGTAATCCTAACGCCACAGGACTTTGAAAAAAGCAATAAAGGACATGCCCATGCACTCTGACCCAGACCCAGACTCGTGGAACTCCGTGTTCATCAAGAACTGCAAGAAACCCCTATCACGTGCACTAACTATCCTATGGAGAGAGAGAAGGACACAGGGGTCATCCCACAGTCACTAAAAACAAGAGACAGACCCACTCCACAAAGGTGGCAGTTAGCAATTGCAAAGAATTACACACTGACAGCACTAACGTCCCACATCATAAAATCTTTGAAAGGGTTCTAAGAAGCAAGACTGTCAACCACTTGGATACCCAGCTGGTATCCAAGTGGTTGACCCGGCTGGTCAGTACCTGACCAGCCGGGCTGTGGTTCGTATGTCGGTTAACGTGCGGCCAGCAGTAACAGCCTGGTTGATCAGACCCTGATGCACCGCGAGGCCTGGTCACGGACCGGGCCGAGGGGGGCGTTGACCCCCGAAACACCCTCCAGGTATACCCCTGGGCACTATGAGTGGCACACTAGGGTGCCGCGGCACCCTGGTTAAGAAACACTGCCTTAGACTGTAAATTTTCTGTGGTAAAATAATATTTCTTACTCTGTAAATTCATTGGTGTTAAAATGCTGATGTTTATTTTCTGGGCAGAACTCTCTCTTCATTGTGTTCACTTATTTTGTGTTCACTTATTTTGTGTTCACTTATTTTGTGCTCACTTATTTTGTGTTCACTTATTTTGTGCTCACTTATTTTGTGTTCACTTATTTTGTGCTCACTTATTTTGTGCTCACTTATTTTGTGTTTACTTTTTTTGTGTTTACTTTTTTTGTGTTCGCTTATTTTGGTTTCATTTATTTTGGTTTCAGGTCCCGTCTCGTCGACCGCCATTTTTGGTTCCTTATGCTCCTCAGTCTTGTCATACCTATACCTGCCTCAACCACTTACACATCCACTTCACTCCACTTCCCTACCACTTTAATATCTTGTGGTTCATCTATTTTCAGCTTTCAATTATTGTCTTCTTCCTGGTTCGCGCATTTCACTATTCATATCTGTCTTCACAATTCCACTGAGTATCTCCCACATTGTACTGACGGAATCGTGATGATACATGTCTCAAACAAATCACAAAATGGATTTGTATACTAGCCTCTGAGTTTTAGAATTCACCTGACATGAGTTCGAACCCCATGTTAACTCTATTTTCTTGGCTTCTTACGTCTAGTGCAGAATGGTAGCGTAGGTGTAGAGATACGGCCGATGACTAGACTCAGTTTATTAATGGGAAGGTGTAGGTATACACGGGGGCAGAGCGTGAGGGGACCGGGAGCCAGCAAGGGTAGAACCTGTCACGAGTAGGTAGGCCGCCAGAGTGAGAGAGAAACATGGCTGACCAGCCCGACCTTGATAGGCCTATAGATGGCAGCACCGTAGTGCTGCCATCTATAGGTCTATCAATAGGCCTATCAATAGGCCTATCTATAGGCCTATCTATAGGCCTCTGAATAGGCTGTTTACATCCGCTCGGCCACCTACCGCGTGTCGTCTCGACACGACAATACTGGTGGGCACGAAGGTGTAAACAAGCAAACAAGGTTACCCAGGGGAAACTGGCTTCCGGTCACCTGACATTTACAACAGGATATTGCCAGTGCAGGCCGAAAAAAAAACTCTCCCACTTCGTGAGTCGGGGAAGAGAAAATCGGCCTGCCCGTACAGCTGGACGGAGGACAGAACAAGCCAATGCTGACACAGGAACTAGAGTCTTCTATATACAGGTTGTCTACAGGGCTAGGCATCAACTTGACTGCACATCCATGACCGCTGTAGCATCCTCACATCTGCAAACAATGACTGACAGTAGCATTTCCTAAGGTGTGACATTTAACTCAAAAGGGCGATACTGCCCTTGCCTTTATACAGGCTTTACAAGACACACTGGGTGCACATACTCACAATAACATTATTTCCATGGAATTCATTATACTACGGGTACCCTGCTAGAATAAATTTTACATATTTACATGGTGTTGTCCACCCTGACTCCATTATTTACTAACTATACAATGTATGCACATTAATCCCCATTTCTGCAAGCAAACAATTAGTGTAGCTAGCATAGGAGTCGGACAAGTCGGTAGGTATGTCAATGTCACAGAAATGTACTGCTGTCTGGGGTCTCAGGCCATAAGTATGGAGCCTTACAGGACTGTCATCTGTCGTAGTGGTAGCGGGTGAAGAACTAGAGAGGTTGTCACTAGTTTGAGTCTTATTGTGGCTTTGCAATGCCCGTAATTCCAGCTCTGCTTCGGCTTGCACATGATCAATATACTTCATGTGGTCAAGGTGAGCTTCTCGGATAGTTCCGGTAGCTATCTCCCTCACCTTGAACTTATTGCCGCGGAGCTGTCGTAGGACACGGTAAGGACCGACAAACTTGGGGACAAGTTTATGCATACCAGGGGTCTGCGTCGGGTTGAGCAACATAACTTTGCAACCTGCTTCCACCTTACTTTCCTTAGTGTGGGCGTTGCGATCAGACGTGAACCTATCTGTGGCTTTTATTAGGTTCTCACGTACTCGCTGGAAGACAAGCTGTGTGGTCCGCATCTTAACTATACTGGTGTTATCGGTGTCATAGGTTGGACTAGGTGGAGCAAACAGGATTTCGTATGGTAAACGCTTATCATAGCCGTACAAGGCAAAATGGGGTGTCTTGCCAATCGAGCTGTTGAGGGAAGAGTTCAATGTACACTGAACATCTGGAATAGCGTCATCCCATGTAGTACAACTCGGATTAACGGCTACTCTGAGCACCTCCAGAACTTTGCGGTTTGTACGTTCAGCAAGACCATGTTAACTCTATTTTCTTGGCTTCTTACGTCTAGTGCAGAATGGTAGCGTAGGTGTAGATATACAGCCGATGACTAGACTCAGTTTATTAATGGGAAGGTGTAGGTATACACGGGGGCAGAGCGTGAGGGGTCCGGGAGCCAGCAAGGGTAGAACCTGTCTCGAGTAGGTAGGCCGCCAGAGTGAGGAATAAACATGGCTGACCAGCCCGACCTTGATAGGCCTATAGATGGCAGCACTGTAGTGCCGCACAGTTTGAAAGAGCCTCTGAATAGGCTGTTTACACCCACCCGTTCTATGAATTGATTTCATGTTGTTGTCATGTCTCCCCCAGTCCCTCAATCTTCCAGTCATCCAGCTCGTCTTTAATAGTTTATTATTGTAGTGTCTCTCTCTCAGCTCTGGGACTCGTCAAAAAAAAATCAAGCTTCTTATATTTGTTGTGTACCGTAGAAAGAATTATTAAGGTTTGGCTACGCTTATAGGCTGCCGAAGTCAAATGGATGATTTACTTGCCAATCAGATTATTTTCTTTTGTCGATACCTGTCGTTCTTCTTCATTAACTCTGCATGGAACTGCTTCACCATACACTGATTCTGGGTAAACTCCAGCGTCATCTGTTTCAGAATCTCTCTCTCTTGTGCTCGTGGTAGTCACAATAGTCACATCTGCTAACGTAACAAGATTCGATCTCATCTAACAATCTTTCTCTCTTTCAATGTACGGGCCGTGGCCCACCAAGGCGGGGTGGCCCACCAAGGCGGGGTGGCCCACCAAGGCGGGGTGGCCCAAAAAGAAAAACGAAAGTTTCTCTTTATAAATTTAGTAATATATACAGGAGAAGGGGTTACTAGCCCCTTGCTCCCGGCATTTTAGTCGCCTCTTACGACACGCATGGCTTACGGAGGAAGAATTCTGTTCCACTTCCCCATCTAACTCGGTTTTAATATATATCAGAAGCAGTAGTAATGCGAGTGGTAATATTGCAGAGGATTTCCTGACACTTGCTACCATGCTGTCACTCACTGTCTTGCATGTACTCTGTGATTCACTGTCTTGCATGTACTCTCTGATTCACAGTCTTGCATGTACTCTCTGATTCACAGTCTTGCATGTACTCTCTGATTCACAGTCTTGCATGTACTCTCTGATTCACTGAACATACGAACATAAGAAAGAAGGAGCACTCCAGCAGGCCTACTGGCCCATGCTAGGCCAGGAGCACTGCTGCAGGTCTACTGGCCCATGCTAGGCAGGTCCATATCACACCCACTCTTGATGGAAGGAGCACTGCTTCAGGTCTACTGCCCAATGCTAGGCCAGGAGCACTGCTGCAGGTCTACTAGCCCATGCTAGGCCAGGAGCACTGCTGCAGGTCTACTAGCCCATGCTAGGCCAGGAGCACTGCTGCAGGCCTACTGGCCTAATTCACCTTTCTCTCCTGCTTTTATTGTAGCTTGTAAACCAGACCCTAGTGGGCAACAATGTCGAGGGCTTTCTTACAGTCCAGGAAGACACAGTCCAGCCATCCATGATTATCTTACTTCTTTTTTCCAATTACTGTGCCATAAAATTTCAGTAGGTTCGTCAGACAGGACTTTCAGCTGTAGATTTTATGTTGGACTTTACTGAGGACACTACTGACCATGTTTACCAGTGGTAGGGGTTACCATCATTGTCTTGTGTGAGTGTGTGTGTGTGTGTACTACTCACCTATTTGTACTCACCTATTTGTGGTTGCAGGGGTCGATTCATAGCTCCTGGTCCCGCCTCTTCACTGATAGCTACTAGGTCCTCTCTCTCCCTGCTCCATGAGCTTTATCAAACCTCGTCTTAAAACTATGTATGGTTTCTGCCTCCACTACCTCGCTTTCTAGGCTATTCCACTTCCTGACAACTCTATGACTGAAGAAATACTTCCTAACATCCCTTTGACTCATAGGAGTCTTCAACTTCCAATTGTGACCCCTTGTTTCTGTGTCCCCTCTCTGCAACATCTTGTCTCTGTCCACCTTATCTATTCCTCGTAGTATTTTGTATGTCGTTATCATGTCTCCCCTAACCCTCCTTTCCTCCAGTGTCGCCAGGCTTATTTCCCTTAACCTTTCTTCGTAGGAACTAGTCTTGTTGCAAACCTTTGCATTTTCTCTAATTTCTTGACGTGCTTGACCAGGTGTGGATTCCAAACTGGTGCTGCATACTCCAGTATGGGCCTGACGTATATGGTGTACAGTGTCTTGAACGATTCCTTACTGAGGTATCGGAACGCTATTCTTAGGTTTTTGCCAAGCGCCCATATGCTGCAGCAGTTATCTGATTGATGTGCGCCTCAGGAGATGTGCTCGGTGTTATACTCACCCTGCCTGATCCTCATCCGATTTAATTCTTTTCATTAGCTTCATATCATCTGCAAACAGGGACACTTCCGTTATGTCATTCACATATACCAAAGACAGCACAGGTCCTAGAATTGACTCCTGTGGGACCCGCTCGTCACAGGCGCCCACTCTGACACCTCGCCACGTACCATGACTCGTTGTTGCCTCCCTGTCAGGTATTCTCTGATCCATTGCAGTGCCTTTCCTGTTATACGTGCCTGATCCTCTAGGTTCTGCACTAATCTCTTGTGAGGAACTGTGTCGAAGGCCTTCTTGCAGTCCAAGAAACTGCAATCAACCAACCCCTCTCTCTCTTGTCTTACTTCTGTTACCTTGTGTGTGTGTGTGTGTGTGTGTGTGTGTGTGTGTGTGTGGTGTGTTATGTGAGAACTCATGTCTAGATAAAGAGAGACAGACAGACAGAGACAGATCATTTTTTTAAATTAAAATTTCTGAGACTAGACAATGTTACTCTAAATTAATTATTGTGACCAAGATAAATGTTAGTTTTATCTGGAAAAATTTATTTCCTGAGCATGCAAGAAAAACCTCAAAACAGAGAGACAGAAGAAGGGGGGAGGGAGGGAGGGAAGGATGGATGGGGGGAAGGAGGAAGGGATGGATGGGTGGAGGGAAGGAGGGAAGGATGGATGGAGAGAAGGAGGGAGGGAGGAAGGAAGGGAGGAAGAAACAAGGAACAGAGTGTCTAGAATGACAACATGACAGAGACTGATCCCCTGTCACCTCTTAGAGTACACCACAGACTTTCTCTTTATTCTCACATTCATCAACCTTCATTACACTCCTTTTATCACATTCTGCATTTATTCTTTTATATTTTTCCTCGCCATTTTCTTGTCTCTTGATTCAAGATTTTTTCAGATATTTTAAAAATAAATAAATAAATGACTGAATCCGCAGTGTGTTGCTACTCTATATGATAGTTACATTAATCTCAAAAAATATGAGCAAGAAAGACTTTCTACAGGATTGAGCCTAAGGCAGTGATGGCCAGGAAAAATGTACTAGTTTTACCATACAATGAGAACCTGGTTTGTTTACGTGAGGCATTAAAAAAGATCAATATAAACCTTGCTTTCAAAAACACAGGGACTGATTAAAACACACCCTCCAACACACCCTCCAACACACCCTCCAACACACCCTCCAACACACCCTCCAACAAAGTTGGTGGGGTTTACAGGGTCCCGTGTACTCAGTGTCCTCTCTCATATATTGGTCAAACAGGTAAACTTCTAGAAACCAGAATAGCCCAACATAAATAATCAGTCAGGACAGGACAGGAGTCGAACGCTATCTTTAGCCACGTTAGTTCCTGTAATCACCCACCAGGATGGGATGCTGCCCAGATTATTGTACCAAACAGTTCTGTCATAGAAAGAAACATAATTGAATCTTCTCTCTTGAAACAAAACAGAAATGCCGTATATAACTCACATTATGGGTTATACAAGATCGATAGCTATTTAGTAGAGTCTATTGTGCACAATCTTAAACAACAATGCTATACAAAAATCACAGGATTCCTCATTATGCCAGGTGGCCTCATGATGGATGGTGACGCTCCACCTGTGTCTACACACATCATGCTACGTCAGTTGTGAATGGTTATATAACGCCGTTTAGCTGTTACTGTACCATACATTGACAGGTATACAAGATTAAGTGATAACATAGGTAGCGGGGTTAAAGGATATTAGAAGTAGAAATTTGGATCATAGGTCCAGGACATTTAAACGGACAAAGAGCACACTCATTTCCTTTCTTTTATTAATTAAAAAGGTTATACAGAATAATAGCAATCCACATATATAGTATCCACTGAGAAACGTATTTTCTCAAGTCACATGACCTATTCTAAGCGACTAGAAAAAGCTTGGTGGTGGTTCAGGGTGGCACCAGCCATTGGCCCACATTCCGAGAGAGGCTACGGCTGGTGACAAACCCGCACTGCGCTACCCTGAGAAAAACTTCCCCTCACCCCTTCAGTTGTTGCCTTGCAACATTGCATAGCTCCTGATGACGCACTGAGAAGTGTGAAAGTACTTGAGCTAAAGATTTCCACCCCTCCACCCCGTGGCTTGTCTTGCATATATATATATATATATATATATATATATATATAATATATATATATATATATATATATATATATATATATATATATATATATATATATATATATATATATAAAATATAGTTTGTTGGATTATGTATTGGTGGATAAAAAGTTGATGGGTAGGCTTCAGGATGTACATGTTTATAGAGGGGCAACGGATATATCAGATCATTATTTGGTTGTAGCTACAGTTAGAGTAAAAGGTAGATGGGACAAAAGAAAATGGCAACAGCAAGTAAGAGAGAGGTAAAAGTGTATAAACTAAGGGAGGAGGAAGTTAGGGTGAGATATAAGCAACTATTGGCAGAAAGGTGGGCTAGTGCAAGTAGGAGTAGTGAGGGGTTGAAGAGAGTTGGGATAGTTTTAAAAATGCAGTATTAGAATGTGGGGCAGAAGTTTGTGGTTATAGGAGGGTGGGTGCAGGAGGAAAGAGGAGTGAGTGGTGGAATGAAGAAGTAAAGGGTGTGATAAAAGAGAAAAAGGTAGCTTATGAGAGGTTTTTACAAAACAGAAGTGTTAATAGAAGAGCAGAGTATATGGAGAGTAAAAGAAAGGTGAAGAGAGTGGTGAGAGAGTGCAAAAGAAGAGCGGATGAAAGAACGGAGAGGCTCTGTCAAAAATTTTGCTTAAAACAAGAAAAATTTTGGAGTGAGATAAACAAGGTAAGAAAGCCTAGGGAACGAATGGATTTGTCAGTTAAAAACAGAGTAGGGGAGTTAGTAGATGGGGAGCTGGAGGTATTGGGTAGATGGCGGGAATATTTTGAGGAACTTTTAAATGTCGATGAAAAAAGGGAGGCGGTAATTTCATGTACTGGCCAGGGAGGTACAACATCGTTTAGGAGTGAAGAAGAGCAGGATGTGAGTGTGGGGGAGGTGCGTGAGGCATTACGTAGAATGAAAGGGGGTAAAGCAGCTGGAACTGACGGAATCATGACAGAAATGTTAAAAGCAGGGGGGGATATAGTGCTGGAGTGGTTGGTATTTTTGTTTAATAAATGTATGAAAGAGGGGAAGGTACCTAGGGATTGGCAGAGAGCATGTATAATTCCTTTATATAAAGGGAAGGGGGATAAAAGAGAGTAAAAATTATAGGGGAATAAGTTTACTGAGTATACCAGGTAAAGTGTATGGCAGGGTTATTATTGAAAGAATTAGAGGTAAGACAGAGAGTAGGATTGCAGATGAGCAAGGAGGCTTTAGAGTGGGTAGGGGATGTGTAGATCAAGTGTTTACAGTGAAGCATATATGTGAACAGTATTTAGATAAAGGTAGTGAAGTTTTTATTGCATTTATGGATTTAGAAAAGGCATATGATAGAGTGGATAGGGGAGCAATGTGGCAAATGTTGCAAGTGTATGGAATAGGTAGTAAGTTACTGAAGGCTGTAAAGAGTTTTTATGAGGATAGTGATCAATATTATTATAGAATATTTCATATTATTTTTCAAAAAAATACATGAAACAGAAATATCGTATATTTCGACGTTTTAGAGCGGTTTGAGTGCTTTTCTGACAAAACACATTTTTTAGCTCAGGTTAGGGTGTGTGGGAGAGAGGGAGATTACTTCCCGGTAAAAGTAGGTCTTAGACAGGGATGTGTAATGTCACCATGGTTGCTTAATATATTTATAGATGGGGTTGTAAAAGAAGTAAATGCTAGGGTGTTGGGGAGAGGGGTGGGATTAAATTATGGAGAATTAAATGCAAAATGGGAGTTGACACAGTTACTTTTTGCTGATGATACTGTGCTTATGGGAGATTCTAAAGAAAGTTGCAAAGGTTAGTGGACGAGTTTGGGAGGGTGTGTAAAGGTAGAAAGTTAAAAGTGAACATAGATAAGAGTAAGGTGATGAGGGTATCAAACGATTTAAATAAAGAAAAAATGGATATCACATTGGAGAGAGGGATTATGGAAGAAGTAAATGTTTTCAGATATTTGGGAGTTGACGTGTCAGCGGATGGGTTTATGAAGGATGAGGTTAACCATAGAATTGATGAAGGAAAAAAGGTGAGTTGTGCATTGAGGTATCTGTGGAGACAAAAAACGTTATCCATGGAGGCAAAGAAGGGAATGTACGAAAGTATAGTGGTACCAACACTTATATGGGTGTGAAGCATGGGTTGCAAATGCTGCAGCGAGGAGGAGGCTGGAGGCAGTGGAGATGTCCTGTCTAAGCAATGTGTGGTGTAAATATTATGCAGAAAATTCGGAATGTGGAAATTAGGAGAAGGTGTGGAGTTACTAAAAGTATTTGTCAGAGGGCTGAAGAGGGTTGTTGAGGTGGTTTGGTCATCTAGAGAGAATGGATCAAAGTAGAATGACTTGGAGAGCGTATAAATCTGTAGGGAAGGAAGGCGGGGTAGGGGTCGTCCTAGAAAAGGTTGGAGGGAAGGGGTAAAGGAGGTTTTGTGGGCGAGGGCTTGGACTTCCAGCAAGCATGTGTGAGCGTGTTAGATAGGAGTGAATGGAGACGAATGGTTTTGGGACATGACGATCTGTTGGAGTGTGAGCAGGGTAACATTTTGTGAAGGGATTCAGGGAAACCAGTTAATTGATTTATTTGGACTTGAGTCCTGGAAATGGGAAGTACAATGCCTGCACTTTAAAGGAGGGGTCTGGGATAGTGACAGCTGGGAGGGACTATTCTCAGCTGTCGTACCTGAGCTCCTCTGCAAAGACAGTGATTATGTATGAGTGTGGTGAAAGTGTTGAATGATGATGAAAGTATTTTCTTTTTGGGGATTTTCTTTCTTTTTGGGTCACCCTGCCTCGGTGGGAGACGGCCGACTTGTTGAAAAAAAAAAAAATATATGTTTATATATTTAAAGGTAACACCTCTGGAACTGGGTCTAGTCGCCCCGTCAGTTAAACATCACGTTTGATGACGTCACAGGCCGGCAGGTAAACTACCTAACAGCCGTGTTAGATAGGGGGCCGTAACAACCCCACCACAAAATGACCGACACAAAGATTCAGGTACTACTAATATAAATTTTATCCCAAACAGTCATTTCCCGGACAAACAATATTATCCCGGACAGGCCCCTCATATTACAAATAAATAACCATTTGTAATAAACGACTGTTTGGGATACTAAGTAAAATCTCATATTTCAGATATATATTATATATTATTAATATAAAAACATAAATCTGTATAACATATAATCTGTGTAAAAACATATAGCTTTAATATACACATTTATAACCATTTAAAACGTAGTAAAACATCACAAGTAAATCAATCATGAAATTTGTGCCGTGTCAGACGTCGCTGCCAACATCGTGCCACACAGGACACCACCAATCCTCTCGTCATGACACGCTTTCTCAACCGTGTCCTCAAGACACCCTTGTCTCTGTGTTATGACAAAACACTCCTTCGCTTGTGTCCCACGACACCTTCTCTGTGCCACATGGCACGCCCCCTGTGTCACGAACTCAGTCTCTAGGGAAGCCTTTGCACCGCGTCATCTGTCACAAACACAAAATCACACGACTATTATTTGTGTCGTGCCACCAGTTGTCACTACACCCTGATGAGTCCTGACACCACAACAGTGTCACACAATACACTCTCCAAGTGCAGGGGAGAGTCTAGTTACATTCTCCAAGTGCAGGGGAGAGTCTAGTTACATTCTCCAAGTGCAGGGGAGAGTCTAGTTACATTCTCCAAGTGCAGGGGAGAGTCTAGTTACATTCTCCAAGTGCAGGAGAGTCTGTTACATTCTCCAAGTGCAGGGGAGAGTCTAGTTACATTCTCCAAGTGCAGGGGAGAGTCTAGTTACATTCTCCAAGTGCAGGGGAGAGTCTAGTTACATTCTCCAAGTGCAGGGGAGAGTCTAGTTACATTCTCCAAGTGCAGGGGAGAGTCTAGTTACATTCTCCAAGTGCAGGGGAGTCTAGGTACATTCTCCAAGTGCAGGTACACTCTCCAAAGTGCAGGTACACTCTCCAAAGTGCAGGTACACTCTCCAAAGTGCAGGTACACTCTCCAAAGTGCAGGTACACTCTCCAAAGTGCAGGTACACTCTCCAAAGTGCAGGTACACTCTCCAAAGTGCAGGTACACTCTCCAAAGTGCAGGTACACTCTCCAAAGTGCAGGTACACTCTCCAAAGTGCAGGTACACTCTCCAAAGTGCAGGTACACTCTCCAAAGTGCAGGTACACTCTCCAAAGTGCAGGTACACTCTCCAAAGTGCAGGTACACTCTCCAAAGTGCAGGTACACTCTCCAAAGTGCAGGTACACTCTCCAAAGTGCAATATGGAAGAGTCAGGTTAACACTCCCCATATGAGAGTCTGGTAGTCACTCTCTAGGAGAGTCTGGTGGACACTGTCGGTCCAGCCGGCCCGTGTTAGATAGGGGGCCGTAACAATATATATATATATATATATATATATATATATATATATATATATATATATATGTTTATATATTTTAAGGTACCACCTCTGTAACTGGATTAGGGACCCTCATCCTCAGAGAAAAGAATAAACTTCAGAGAAAACTCGAGGTTCTCCCTGGAGCTGTTTGCCCCCTATATTTTGTATTCTATGCGAACTTTATTTAAAGACAAAATACATTGACAAAAATACAGTGGGGAATAGAACAACATAAATAACATCTCAGAGGCTACATCTCAAATACTTCGTCCAGCTCCCCGGCGGTGGGCCGCATGCCCAGAATGCTGCAGGCATTTGCCCTCTGGATCGTAACACCGAGTCTCTGAAAAAGGAAGCTGGCCGCTCTGTGATCCTTAGTTTCTGTGACGAGCTTTTCACCCAGCTCTTTGAAGAACTTTAATACACACTTTCCCCATGCTCCAAGGGTCTCCGACCCTACTGGGATGAAGTTATAGCAAGAGGGCAGGCCTTCATATTTATGGATTTTCTAGGTCTCCCTGAAGCTGGCAGCTTCACCCCCTTCAGCTTCAGAGTATGGCAAGTAAGTGTCTGTCAAAGTGGCGGCACAGGTATAGTCTCAGGCAATCTGCTTACCATCCTTCCAGGGTAGCATAGTGACTCCATCAGGACGCTTTTGACTTCCGTCAGACCTCTGTACTTGGGGTTCCCGTATAGCTGGGCAACGGGCTGTGGCGAGACTACTCTTTATGATGTCGTTGACCTCATGTCTAGCATACTTCCCTTCTGGTGTATGACACACAAGACCATAAAGTTTGAATTGATCAGCCGACTCCCTGACGCAAATACGCCTATGTTCAGTGAGTATGGGGGGGGGGCTAGGCAAAGAGCAACACCAATCCGAATGGCCTGTAGGTCGAGTCGAGTGCCTAGGGAGGAATTGAGAACAGCTGAAAGGAAATCTCCTGAATGTGGTGCCTTCACCGCTAGGAAATGAGCTTTGTCCTTTCCTAAAGCGTTGGTGAGCATTGTGATGGCAATTTTTTCCATTGTCGGTTTGTTCCAGTGGGACTGTTTGTGCTCTTTGGGAGGAACTGGTCTGCTTGAGGGGTCTACAAGGGTGTCCCACCGCACGGCTGCTTCAATGAACCTGGGGTCTTGAGCTCCTATCGTACCTCTCAAGCGTTCGGGGACAGTCTCCTTGACCAGTCCGCTGGAAGCCAAACACAAGGACAGAAATCCAGGTAAAGCTACCTGTGTTGCCTTCCGCATCCGTATACCTCCCAGTCGCACTGGAAGAGTTGCCTAATCCCATTGCTGGTCTTCCAGTGACAGATTCAGGGCCTTCTTAAAGATTGATCTCAGGAGTGAGTCATATTCGTTGAGTGTTAGGTTGTCAAAAGAGGGTGCGCACCTCTGGAAGTGAGTCTTGGCAGAATAAGACACCTTGTGAGGAGATACAGGACGTTATGGTCATCAAGATCCCTTATTCTCCCATCCATTTTCTTCAGGTCATTCAGTTTGTCCTTGAGGACCGTGTCGATGGCCTGATGACCCAGCGGTGCTCTCTAGAGGGTGCTCTTGGATGGAGTGGTAGTAGAGGCTTCAGGAAGGATTGTTCGCACAACTCTAATTATTTCCTGGTTGATTGTGATGATTTCACACTTGGAGGGATTGAGGATGAGTCCCAAGGCTTCTCCCTGTGTCTTCACCAGTTGTAGATCCTCTAGCAGAGACTCTTCTGTACCTGCCATATATATAAGTTTTGTTAATAACACAGTTGCAAACAAACCACTGACCTGTGAGTTTTAGGACTTACTTGTCATGCCATGAGTTCAATCCTCACCCGTTCCCTGATTTCTCAAGATAATTCTTACTAACACCTCTGAGATGCAGAAGCTGCCTCTGTTTTGAATGACTGTTTCTGCCTCTGTTGAAATGCAAACTTCCACACTACACCTCTTACGAGGCTCACATTGTTGGGTGACCAATATTTTGGCTTTCTACTTCTGTAACTTGCTGTCCTGTGATTATTAGAACTAGGAACAATGAATACTAGCCATAATTTTTAAAGGGGTGGAGGGGTAAGCCAGTGGAAGGCCTCGGTGAGATGACCAAAAGCTCCAGCTGTGGGTCATCATATGACTGAGACCCGCGTCAGGAAACACTTGTCCTGTTTCCTGACAAAACTTACCTAATCTAACCTGTAACTTGCTTAGCTACTATGATAACAAATTTTCTGTCCTTCCACTTCTGTAACTTGCTTAGAAACCATAACTAATATCCTGTCTTTTTACTACTGTAACTTAATTAGGAATCATAACATAGATGCCTAGTCCCTGAACCCATTGTACATAAATGATATACAATACTGACATCTACATTACCGTCTTGCTTACTACGGGTCCATTCCTTGGGTATAACCTACTTCCACTGGGGATTCCCACCTACCAGTGGCAATGTCTTCGTCTGCTGTCCGTCTCTTACCTGTCGCAAGTATATAATCGCCAAGCTCCATGACTGTGCTTCAGTTCCTTCATGACTACGGTGCTCTTCACCAACTCCAAGACTGGGGGACTGACTACCTCATCTTTCGTATACATGTATATTTCTTCACATTATGTCCTTGTATTGTACTGATAAAGTCACTGGCTGCGAAACGTCTACAAATAAAGATCTCCAGATGTTCCACATGCGTCTCGACCCATTATCTGCCTCAGAAATCTCATGGCCACCACCCACAGGACAGACATGGAGTGTATAATACAACTATTAGACTTACTAGCCACTTCGGGAAATGAGCGAGTTACAATGGACCTCGCAGGTGTTTTTTCTGCTCTCTATAGTACAAGGGTGTTCATGCATGTGTTTAAAATCCCCGATGTTTAAATTCCTCGATGTTTTTAATGTTGTGCTGGCAGCTTCACAGTCCATAGAATGAAACCAGCGTCCGTGTCGACCTTAATTTCTTCGCTTTGACAAAAAAATAATCTGATTTTTCTTTACTCCAATTTGTAAATATCGCTGTTGTATTATATTTTATAAAATGAAGATTTTTCTTCCAGGTAAACCTGGCACCTTCCACCTGGGATAAGATACAGGTCGGCAGTGCAGCAGGAGCAGCGGTAGCAGCAGCAGCAGCAGCGGCAGCAGCAGCGGCAGCAGCAGTTGCAGCAGCAGTGGCAGCAGCAGTAGCAGCAGCAGCAGCAGCAGGAGGAGCAGCAGGTGTCTTTGAGGGTGAGAGAGGCAGAGAGCAATAGTAAAAATAGTGACTGCAGCAGCAGCAGCAGCAGTGGTCACCTACTGAAGGGATGACAAACAACGCCTCACAGATCTCCATCAAAGTGACCCTTGGTAAAGGGTGAAACAAAACATATCAATTGGCTGTAAGAGAAAGTGAATAGGAGAGGGGAAACAGTCAGAGGCGAGGGAGGAGAAGAATAGAAAGAAGAAGTGTAGAGAGAAAGGAGGTAAAAAGAGTGTGGCAGAGGAGGGCGTGAGAACAACAAAAGCGAACACAAGATCACACAAGCCCAACCTAAAATATGGAAAACTGACGGGCTTGAAATTTGCTATGAGGAGAAATAACATTTTAAGCTTAGTTACCCCTCAAGGAGAATACTGAAGGTCTCTTGATCCAAGGAGCTTAATGACCCTCGTGTAGCAGACAGGCTTTTAATGCCCATTAACCAACCAACCAGTTTTAACGACCCTCGTGTAGTAGACAGGCTTACGACTCAATTAACCAACCAACCGATTATATTAACCAAGATAGTGTGACCACCGAGGAAGTGTGACCACCGAAACAGTGTGCCCACCGAGGCAGTGTGACCACCGAGGCAGTGTGACCACCGAGGCAGTGCGACCACCGAGGCAGTGTGACCCGGAAAAGAATAAAAGCTTTCATAATGCTCCCGGCATTTTAGTCGCCTCTTACGACACGCATGGCTTACGGAGGAAGAGTTCTTTTCCATTTTCCCATGGAGATATTTACCCTAATTGATTAGTGATATTAACAGTGATGGAATATTAAATGTGACTCGTGGTTCATGTTTTAGAGTTGTTAATGTTTAAAATAGTGATGACTGTACCATCCCTTGTATACACGTGTGTGTGTGTGTGTGTGTGTACTCACCTAATTGTGGTTGTAGAGGTTGATTCATAGCTCCTGGCCCCCGCCTCTTCACTGGTTGCTACTAGGTACACTCTCTCCCTGCTCCATGAACTTTATCATACCTCTTCTTAAAACTATGTATTGTTCCTGCCTCCACTACATCACTTTTCAGACTATTCCACTTCCTAACAACTCTATGACTGAAGAAATACTTCCTAACATCGTTGTAACTCATGAGTCTTCACCTTCCAATTGTGACCTCTTGTTGCTGTGTCCCATCTCTGGAAATCCTGTCTCTGTCCACCTTGTCGATTCCTCTCATTATTTTATACGTCGTTATCATGTCCTCCCTGTCTCTCCTGTCCTCCAGTGTCGTCAGGTCGAGTTTCTTTAACCTCTCCTCGTGGGACATACCCCTTAGATCCGGGACTAGTCTTGTTGCAAACCTTTGCACTTTCTCTAATTTCTTGACGTGCTTAACCAGGTGTGGGTTCCAAACTGGTTCTGCATACTCCAATATGGGCCTGACGTACGCAATGTACAGAGTCTTTAACGATTCCTTACTGAGGTGTCGGAATGCTGTTCTTAGGTTTGCTAGGCGCCCATATGCTGCAGCAGTTATTTGGTTGATGTGCTCCTCAGGAGATGTGCTCGGTATTGTACTCACCCCAAGATCCTTTTCCTCGAGTGAGGTTTGCAGTCTTTGGCCCCCTAAACTGTACTCTGTCTGCAGTCTTCTTTGCCCTTCCCTAATCTTCATGACTTTGCACTTGATGTGGTTAAACCCCAGGAGACAGTTGCTGGACCAGGCTTGCAACCTGTCCAGATCCCTTTGTAGTTTTGCCTGATCCCCATCCGATTGAATTCTCCTCGTTAGCTTCACATCGACTGCAAACAGGGACACTTCTGAGTCTATGCCTTCGTCATGTTATTCACGTATACCAGAAACAGCACCGGTCCTAGGACTGACCCCTGTGGAACCCCGCTTGTCACAGATGCCCACTCTGACACCTCGTCACGTACCATGACTCGTTGTTGCCTTCCTGTCAGGTATTCTCTGATCCATTGCAGTGCCCTTCCTGTTATACCCTCCTGATTCTCTAGCTTCTGCACTAATCTCTGTACCAAAACTAATTTGAAGGAGAATGGAAGAAGTATAGAAGGCGAAGGACCCAGGAAAATAATGAAATTAGTCGAAGAGCCAGAAATGAATATGCACAGATAAGCAGGGAGGCCCAATGACAATACGAAAATAACATAACAGCGAAAGCCAAGTCTGACCAAAAGCAGTTGTGCAGCCACATCAGGAGGAAAACAACAGTCAAGGACCAGGTAATCAGGCTGAGGAAGGAAGGAGGAGAGATCACAGGAAGTATGTGAAGAGCTCAACATGAGATTTAGAGAAGTATTTACAGTGGAGACAGGGAGGACACCAGAAAGCCGAAGTGGTGAGGTACACCATCAAGTGCTGGACACGATACATACAACCGAGGAGGAAGTGAAGAGGCTGCTGAGTGAGCTAGATACCTCAAAGGCGATGGGGCCGGACAACATCTCTCCGTGTGTGCGTGTGTGTGTACTCACCTAATTGGGGTTGCAGGTACTCAACAAGCACACATACGCACACACTTAGCCCCGATGGCATGGTGGCTAGCGCACTTGCTTCACGCACGGAGGGCCCGGATTCAATTCGCGGCGGGGCGGAAACATTTCGAAGTGTTTCCTTACACACACACATACAACAGGCCTAGTGTCTAATCGACATGTGCCTAGGACAAAATGGTAACTAACTAACAGGCGGGGCCAGGAGCTGTGAATCGACCCCTCCAACCACAAATAAGTGATTATCCAGCATGACCAACTAATATATTATCAGGATATTCAAAAAATGTCATCAAAATGCGCTAAATACATAAAATTAATTTTTTTTTTATGTATTTGTTTATTGTTTATATGGCCTTGTCCAGCCACCCAGAGTGTGGGTCACCACCGCCCATGACCACCCCTGCCGCCCACCACCCATAGCAATATTATTCATCATTTGTGATTTTAAGAAAGAATTCGAATAAATTTATTAAAAATTATCCCAAATGGAGCCACCTTTTTATATCACAACGTTCAAAATAAAAATAGGCACGTTCCAAATTTTTATATATATATAATTGCCGATATTTTAAAAGTTATGGAGTCATTCCACAACTAAAAAAAAATTAAATATGATATGAAATTCGCAGGACGTTAATGGTGGTAATTATTGATGAGTGAGTTGCTATGTAAACAAGGTGACCCTTGCTACACTAGTGGTCGTATGTAGTGGTCGTATCTGAGGTAACTGCTACATTAGTGGTCGTATGTAGTGGTCGTATCTGAGGTAACTGCTACACTAGTGGTCGTATGTAGTGGTCGTATCTGAGGTAACTGCTACATTAGTGGTCGTATGTAGTGGTCGTATCTGAGGTAACTGCTACACTAGTGGTCGTATGTAGTGGTCGTATCTGAGGTAACTGCTACACTAGTGGTCGTATGTAGTGGTCGTATCTGAGGTAACTGCTACACTAGTGGTCGTATGTAGTGGTCGTATCTGAGGTAACTGCTACACTAGTGGTCGTATGTAGTGGTCGTATCTGAGGTTACTGCTACACTAGTGGTCGTATGTAATGGTCGTATCTGAGGTTACTGCTACACTAGTGGTCGTATCTGAGGTTACTGCTACACTAGTGGTCGTATCTGAGGTTACTGCTACACTAGTGGTCGTATGTAGTGGTCGTATCTGAGGTTACTGCTACACTAGTTGTCGTATGTAGTGGTCGTATCTGAGGTTACTGCTACACTAGTGGTCGTATGTAGTGGTCGTATCTGAGGTTACTGCTACACTAGTGGTCGTATCTGAGGTTACTACTACATTAGTGGTCGTGTGTAGTGGTCGTATATGAGGTTACTACTACACTAGTGGTCATAACTTAGGTTACTACTACACTAGTGGTCGTATGTAGTGGTCGTATCTGAGGTTACTACTACACTAGTGGTCGTGTGTAGTGGTCGTATCTGAGGTTACTACTACACTAGTGGTCGTATTTGAGGTTACTACTACACTAGTGGTCGTGTGTAGTGGTCGTATCTGAGGTTACTACTATACTAGTGGTTGAGTGTAGTTGTCGTATCTGAGGTTACTACTACATTAGTGGTCGTGTGTAGTGGTCGTATATGAGGTTACTACTACACTAGTGGTCATATCTTAGGTTACTACTACACTAGTGGTCGTATGTAGTGGTCGTATTTGAGGTTACTACTACACTAGTGGTCGTGTGTAGTGGTCGTATCTGAGGTTACTACTACACTAGTGGTCGTATTTGAGGTTACTACTAACTAGTGGTCGTGTGTAGTGGTCGTATCTGAGGTTACTACTATACTAGTGGTTGAGTGTAGTTGTCGTATCTGAGGTTACTACTACACTAGTGGTCATATCTTAGGTTACTACTACACTAGTGGTCGTATGTAGTGGTCGTATTTGAGGTTACTACTACACTAGTGGTCGTGTGTAGTGGTCGTATCTGAGGTTACTACTACACTAGTGGTCGTATTTGAGGTTACTACTACACTAGTGGTCGTGTGTAGTGGTCGTATCTGAGGTTACTACTATACTAGTGGTTGAGTGTAGTTGTCGTATCTGAGGTTACTACTACACTAGTGGTCATATCTTAGGGTCATATCATTACTACACTAGTGGTCGTATGTAGTGGTCGTATTTGAGGTTACTACTACACTAGTGGTCGTGTGTAGTGGTCGTATCTGAGGTTACTACTACACTGTGGTCGTATTTGAGGTTACTACTACACTAGTGGTCGTGTGTAGTGGTCGTATCTGAGGTTACTACTATACTAGTGGTTGAGTGTAGTTGTCGTATCTGAGGTTACTACTACACTAGTGGTCATATTTAGTGGTCGTCATTTAGCGCAGAAGGATCCTACCTATTTGTTCTAAACTTTTTCAACAGCTGATCTCTTAATTTATTGTTATCTAATATCTTGCCGGTTAAAAAGGGTTCAGTTCTCTTCTTCCTAACCTCTTCAACTTTTACAGAAAACTCAATTTTACGTTTCCCCAGACTGATGGTATGACTACACTGAGTTAAGAGTGCCTAAGAACGGCTAGGACGGCTAGGCTAGGCCGAGCTAAGCACGGCTAGGTAGAGCTTAGTACAACTAAGAGCGCATACATAGAGCCAGTAGCAGCTAGGCAAGGACTATTCAGGGGCAGTAATAACAGCAGCAGCAACCACAGCAGCAGTATCAGCAGTAATACCAAGCAGTACGTGCTGACGTAAGACATGACTTCACTAGACCCGACGTGAATGGCAGTAAACTGGAGTTTCTGTAGTCTAAAGTGTTACTGCCCAAGACCAAACATATTCTAGAAGGAACTGTTTACCACCTTCCTGTTCAGGATCACATCTCTGAACACCTAGCGAGAATATTGCCTAGAACTGTTGACAACTGTAAAATAATAATACTTAGATATGGTATGGTGGTACCGACAAGGTGTCGAAAAATACATTTATGTACAGTTCAGGACATTTATTATGATAAATGTCTTTTTCCACAATAATAATAATAGATGACTTCAATATCTGGAGAATACCTGGAGTATACCTGGAGAGGGTTTCAGGGGTCAACGCCCCCGCGGCCTGGTCTGTGACCAGGCCTGTTTACAACAACAACAACAAAAACGAGGTATGTAATACATATAACCAAATTATAGAATTCAGTAATTACACAGTGAACCAATTTGGATTACACAGTTCTTAGCCCAACAGGTTAGGTAAGGTTCTTCAGGAAACAGGACAAGTGTTTCCTGACGCGGGTCTTAGTCAGATGATGACCCGCAGCTGGAGCTTTTGGTCATGTGACCGAGGCCTTCCGCTGGCTTACTCTTCCACTCCTTTAAAAATTTTGTTCATAGTTATAACCACTTATAATAATTAATCAGCCAGCAGAGTTGATCACATAGCATGTAACTGCTTGGAAGACATCAGACAGTCAGCCATTATTCTCATAGGAAGACAATGGCAAAAACACAAGTGTAAATAAAGCCTTGGGAGATACAACGTATCTCCCAAGGCTGAGCTTTATTAAGCATACAGAAATTAGCAAATAAAATAAACTTTGTCACCTCCTTCAGACTGAAGTAAAACCTGCACTTGTCTACGCATTTGCAACGATACACAAACACAACATTGGTACCATTACGCCCCATTACTTGCGGGATCAGAATATCAACAATAATAATAATCTTTATTTCTACAAGTACATGGCACAACTTATACAGACCATAGCTGACATCAGTGACATACTATGTAGAAAGTCCATGGTTTGCAGAGCATTTCGGGCAACTTAGGTTAATTTTGTCTCCAGGATGCGACCCACACCAGACGGTTAACACCCAGGTACCTAGTTTATGCTAGGTGAACAGAGACAGTAGGTGTCTTAAGAAAACACGCCCCAATGTTTCCACCCGTACCGGAGATCGAACCACGGACACTTTATGTGTGAGTTGAGTGCGCTACCAATCGAGCTACGGGACACCTGACAATACCATAAATTAGACACATATGCAACATGTTTTGTAGTGATAGAACCACTGGTTGGCGAAACGTCTACATAGTAAAGATACCAATATGTGGCACATGTGTCTAATTCATCAGCTCACAGAATGACAGGTGTCTTAGCAAAAACTTATCCAAAATGCTGACCTCGGTCAACACCTGACACTTACGACATTCCGAAAACCATTGAAGGACCAAAATATGGGCTCACTGTAAACAAAGAGACTCCCTAACTTGGACGTGACGTTCCTCTTAACTCAGACTCCATCCATCAATTAATTACCTTTAGTTAGTTAAATATCTTCATTATGCACCCCATACCCATCCTGCGGGCGGTAGTCAAAAGATTACAAAGGTCCAGGGACTGGGCCCCAAAGTTTTGATAGTTGAACAAGTTACAAAGGTAAAGAACCCCCTTCCTTCACACCTCTCACTGCAGACCTCACCTTACCTCTCCCTCTTCAGTATTTCATTGACAATTGATGTCTTGCATTTGCAGTATAACGTTTAGCGTCATATTACGACAATAGTGACGATAACCAGTTTACCTTATTTAAATTTAAGCAAACCTTGCTAAGGCAACTCACTCAGAAACATTTTTGAAATGCCAGGGTATTTTATCCAGTAATACATTACAAGCCATTCTGGAAAAATACCCTGACTTTGTTCACTGTAAATAAAGCATTGTGTGTGTGTGACCTAAGTCATGTCTGCATAAATAACTCATTACCATTGTAACCAGATATAAACATGTAAATAGTTCATTACCTCTGTAACTTGTTTAGTTATCATAACTTTGTGGCCCAGTCCCTGGACATATTATGTACCTCTGTAATGTTGAGGTACAGTCCCTGGACATATTATGTACCTCTGTAATGTTGAGGTACAGTCCTGGACATATTATGTACCTCTGTAATCTTGAGGTACAGTCCCTGGACCCATTATGTACCTCTGTAATCTTGAGGTACAGTCCCTGGACCCATTATGTACCTCTGTAATGTTGAGGTACAGTCCCTGGACATATTATGTACCTCTGTAATCTTGAGGTACAGTCCCTGGACCCATTATGTACCTCTGTAATGTTGAGGTACAGTCCCTGGACATATTATGTTCCTCTGTAATCTTGAGTTACAGTCCCTGGACCCATTATGTACCTCTGTAATGTTGAGGTACAGTCCCTGGACCCATTATGTACCTCTGTAATGTTGAGGTACAGTCCCTGGACATATTATGTTCCTCTGTAATCTTGAGGTACAGTCCCTGGACCCATTATGTACCTCTGTAATGTTGAGGTACAGTCCCTGGACCCATTATGTACCTCTGTAATGTTGAGGTACAGTCCCTGACATATTAAGTTCCTCTGTAATGTTGAGGTACAGTCCCTGTACATATTATGTTCCTCTGTAATGTTGAGGTACAGTCCCTGGACATATTATGTTCCTCTGTAATGTTGAGGTACAGTCCCTGGACATATTATGTTCCTCTGTAATGTTGAGGTACAGTCCCTGGACATATTATTACCTCTGTAATCTTGAGGTACAGTCCCTGGACCCATTATGTACCTCTGTAATGTTGAGGTACAGTCCCTGGATCCATTATGTACCTCTGTAATGTTGAGGTACAGTCCCTGGACCCATTATGTACCTCTGTAATGTTGAGGTACAGTCCCTGGACCCATTATGTACCTCTGTAATGTTGAGGTACAGTCCCTGGACATATTATGTTCCTCTGTAATCTTGAGGTACAGTCCCTGGACCCATTATGTACCTCTGTAATGTTGAGGTACAGTCCCTGGACATATTATGTTCCTCTGTAATCTTGAGGTACAGTCCCTGGACATATTATGTACCTCTGTAATCTTGAGGTACAGTCCCTGGACCCATTATGTACCTCTGTAATGTTGAGGTACAGTCCCTGGATCCATTATGTACCTCTGTAATGTTGAGGTACAGTCCCTGGACCCATTATGTACCTCTGTAATGTTGAGGTACAGTCCCTGGACCCATTATGTACCTCTGTAATGTTGAGGTACAGTCCCTGGACATATTATGTTCCTCTGTAATCTTGAGGTACAGTCCCTGGACCCATTATGTACCTCTGTAATGTTGAGGTACAGTCCCTGGACATATTATGTTCCTCTGTAATCTTGAGTTACAGTCCCTGGACCCATTATGTACCTCTGTAATGTTGAGGTACAGTCCCTGGACCCATTATGTACCTCTGTAATGTTGAGGTACAGTCCCTGGACATATTATGTTCCTCTGTAATCTTGAGGTACAGTCCCTGGACCCATTATGTACTTCTGTAATGTTGAGGTACAGTCCCTGGACCCATTATGTACCTCTGTAATGTTGAGGTACAGTCCCTGAACATATTATGTTCCTCTGTAATGTTGAGGTACAGTCCCTGTACATATTATGTTCCTCTGTAATGTTGAGGTACAGTCCCTGGACATATTATGTTCCTCTGTAATGTTGAGGTACAGTCCCTGGACATATTATGTTCCTCTGTAATGTTGAGGTACAGTCCCTGGACATATTATGTACCTCTGTAATCTTGAGGTACAGTCCCTGGACCCATTATGTACCTCTGTAATGTTGAGGTACAGTCCCTGGATCCATTATGTACCTCTGTAATGTTGAGGTACAGTCCCTGGACCCATTATGTACCTCTGTAATGTTGAGGTACAGTCCCTGGACCCATTATGTACCTCTGTAATGTTGAGGTACAGTCCCTGGACATATTATGTTCCTCTGTAATCTTGAGGTACAGTCCCTGGACCCATTATGTACCTCTGTAATGTTGAGGTACAGTCCCTGGACATATTATGTTCCTCTGTAATCTTGAGGTACAGTCCCTGGACCCATTATGTACCTCTGTAATGTTGAGGTACAGTCCCTGGACCCATTATGTACCTCTGTAATCTTGAGGTACAGTCCCTGGACCCATTATGTACCTCTGTAATGTTGAGGTACAGTCCCTGGACATATTATGTACCTCTGTAATGTTGAGGTACAGTCCCTGGACCCATTATGTACCTCTGTAATGTTGAGGTACAGTCCCTGGACCCATTATGTACCTCTGTAATGTTGAGGTACAGTCCCTGGACATATTATGTTCCTCTGTAATCTTGAGGTACAGTCCCTGGACATATTATGTACCTCTATAATGTTGAGGTACAGTCCCTGGACCCATTATGTACCTCTGTAATGTTGAGGTACAGTCCCTGGACATATTATGTACCTCTGTAATCTTGAGGTACAGTCCCTGGACCCATTATGTACCTCTGTAATGTTGAGGTACAGTCCCTGGACCCATTATGTACCTCTGTAATGTTGAGGTACAGTCCCTGGACATATTATGTTCCTCTGTAATCTTGAGGTACAGTCCCTGGACCCATTATTTACCTCTGTAATGTTGAGGTACAGTCCCTGGACCCATTATGTACCTCTGTAATGTTGAGGTACAGTCCCTGGACATATTATGTTCCTCTGTAATCTTGAGTTACAGTCCCTGGACCCATTATGTACCTCTGTAATGTTGAGGTACAGTCCCTGGACCCATTATGTACCTCTGTAATGTTGAGGTACAGTCCCTGGACATATTATGTTCCTCTGTAATCTTGAGGTACAGTCCCTGGACCCATTATGTACCTCTGTAATGTTGAGGTACAGTCCCTGGACATATTATGTTCCTCTGTAATCTTGAGTTACAGTCCCTGGACCCATTATGTACCTCTGTAATGTTGAGGTACAGTCCCTGGACCCATTATGTACCTCTGTAATGTTGAGGTACAGTCCCTTGACATATTATGTTCCTCTGTAATGTTGAGGTACAGTCCCTGGACCCATTATGTACCTCTGTAATGTTGAGGTACAGTCCCTGGACATATTATGTTCCTCTGTAATCTTGAGGTACAGTCCCTGGACCCATTATGTACCTCTGTAATGTTGAGGTGTAGTCCCTGGACCCATTATGTACTGTAATGTTGAGGTACAGTCCCTGGACCCATTATAAACCTCTGTAATGTTGAGGTACAGTTCCTGGACCCATTATAAACCTCTGTAAGCTTTTGACTACCACCCACACCATGGATATGGGGTGATTACCACCCACACCATGGGTATGGGATGACTACCACCCACACCATAGGTATGGGGTGACTACCACCCGCACCATTGGTATGGGGTGACTACCACCCACACCATGGGTATGGGGTCACTCCCTCGATGCCCATTCCCTACCACTCTTACAAAAAAGCTTGACATGACATTAAATTAATAATTACAATATTAAATATTTATACCAATAATGGTAAATTATAAAATAATGTGGACTATAAATGATTAAGCTTGCTGGGTACACAGAATATAATTATTGTACATAAATTATAATGGTGTTATTAGAAAAGAATTTCGTATTACCACTTACCATTTAATTACCGTAGATGGCCTGGTCGATCACCATGCCCAGCCCTTCTAGGGCAGGGTAGGTGCCAAGGCTGGAGCTTACTACCATCTGCAGCTCGTAAGCCTGCCCTTCCCGTTAGGGAAGGTGGCAGACCACAGAGGCCTAGCATCTATCTACCTCCATGTCTCGTGCTGGTTGGGTAATATGGCTAGGCCTGGGGCCAGTTGGTCCCGCCGATGAGGGGTATCCCCTCCCATGGGAGACATAGGTCTCTGACACTCCCACGCCAGGGAGCCGGATGGTAAAGACCCGGGCCGGGAATGGCGCACTTCCCTGTGTGAGTGATTGCGTACTCCGTATCTACCATCATCCACACGAAATTCTTGAGGTCCCGCAAATTTTCTGTCCCAATTCTTCAGCAGGGGACATTAACATGGGTTCCTATGACAAATTCAGACCGAATCACCCCAATCTGGCCTCGATGACGCTGGATTATTACCTGAATTTTCCATGCTTGCAAATTACAAATGGCGTCCCATCCCCCGGTCAGCTCGGCGGCTGGTCCATATTCCATCCCCCCCTCACTCTAAATTTCTCGAAGGGTCAAATCAGCATCACATTTTAATACACAATTATTATATTATTTACACATGCCGAATTTAGGAAATTCAAAATTTTCCACATTAATGTTTATAATATAAAATTTATTCTACGTGCCATCAGGAGAGAATTATTATTATTATTATTATTACTTTCATGGAGGAGAGAGCGCTAAACCCTTAAGGTAGTGATGTAGAAGAGGCAGAATCTATGCATAGCTTTAAGAAGAGGTACGATAAGGCTCTTGGAGCCAGGAGTGGACCTAGTAGCGACCAGCGAAGTGGTGGGGGCCAGGAGCTGTGACTCGACCCATGCAACCACACATAGGTGAGCGTACAGGTGAGCACAACTCATAGGGAAACGAGTAGACTTCAGGTTCGATCCAAGAAAGGGAAGAACAGGTCTAATTCCATGGATCAAGAGCCTTACCTTGAGAGTGGAGACAGAAAAGATCAGTCATCTTACCAGAGTACAAAAATTGTAGCTCAGTAGCGTCTTTTAGGTCTCAACCGAGGAACCCGGTTTCAATCCTGGGGAGGGTGGAGACGATGGCCATGATTAAGACACATATGCAACAGTTGGGTAACTATTGTTGAAACGTTTCTCCTATACAGTAGGCTTCTTCAGTCAAATACAGAGGCACCAGGCTGAGGGACTGATTACCTCAAACTCCTCACCAGATGTAGCGTTTGACTGAAGAAGCCTACTGTATAGGCGAAAATTTTCAACAATAAAGATATCCAACTATTATATATGTGTTTCAATCATCTCCTTGTTGGTATTTGATCCCATTTTCAACATGAACGTCGGGCATATTTCTATACTTCTATTGTTCATGTTCATCTAGCAGTAAATAGGTACCAGGGAGCTAGGTGATTGCTTAGGATCACATTCTGTGGAGGGGTGGTGTACCTTAGGACTAGCATTTGTAATGAGCTGAGGTAGGATAACAGCTCTAAGCTTGTACAGTGAGCTGAGGTAGGATAACAGCTCTAAGCTTGTACAGTGAGCTGAGGTAGGATAACAGCTCTAAGCTTGTACAGTGAGCTGAGGTAGGATATCAGCTCTAAGCTTGTACAGTGAGCTGAGGTGATAACAAAGCTTGTCAGTGATAGGTGATCTTAGCTGTACATAGTGTGGATAACAGCATGTCACTGATCTGAGGATGATCCAGGGTCTTGACTCACGATGTGAAACTCTATCTCCATGAAGCTGTAAACAAACGCTTGTCACGTAAGGTATCTTGCTGGTATGTCCCCGTGCAATGTCACCTGATCCCTGGATGGCACATGACTTCCTGAAGGCTTCTTGATCTCCATTATCTTCTCCAGTGAAGCTGTAAGGCTTCCATGACGTGTTCTCCACGTCTCCTCTTATCTTATTTCAGACTTCACCTCTCACCTAGCAAGTGTTCCTAGACACACCTCACCTCTCACCTAGCAAGTGTTCCTAGACATACCTCACCTCTCACCTAGCAAGTGTTCCTAGACACACCTCACCTCTCACCTAGCAAGTGTTCCTAGACATACCTCACCTCTCACCTAGCAAGTGTTCCTAGACATACCTCACCTCTCACCTAGCAAGTGTTCCTAGACAACCTCACCTCTCACCTAGCAAGTGTTCCTAGACATACCTCACCTCTCACCTAGCAAGTGTTCCTAGACATACCTCACCTCTCACCTAGCAAGTGTTCCTAGACATACCTCACCTCTCACCTAGCAAGTGTTCCTAGACATACCTCACCTCTCACCTAGCAAGTGTTCCTAGACACACCTCACCTCTCACCTAGCAAGTGTTCCTAGACATACCTCACCTCTCACCTAGCAAGTGTTCCTAGACATACCTCACCTCTCACCTAGCAAGTGTTCCTAGACACACCTCACCTCTCACCTAGCAAGTGTTCCTAGACACACCTCACCTCTCACCTAGCAAGTGTTCCTAGACATACCTCACCTCTCACCTAGCAAGTGTTCCTAGACATACCTCACCTCTCACCTAGCAAGTGTTCCTAGACACCTCACCTCTCACCTAGCAAGTGTTCCTAGACACACCTTACCTCTCACCTAGCAAGTGTTCCTAGACACACCTCACCTCTCACCTAGCAAGTGTTCCTAGACATACCTCCTCTCACCTAGCAAGTGTTCCTAGACACACCTACCTCTCACCTAGCAAGTGTTCCTAGACAACCTACCTCTCACCTAGCAAATGTTCCTAGACATACCTTACCTCTCACCTAGCAAGTGTTCCTAGACACACCTCACCTCTCACCTAGCAAGTGTTCCTAGACACATCTCACCTAGCAAGTGTTCCTAGACACATCTCACCTAGCAAGTGTTCCTAGACACACCTTACCTCTCACCTAGCAAGTGTTCCTAGACACATCTCACCTAGCAAGTGTTCCTAGACACATCTCACCTAGCAAGTGTTCCTAGACACACCTTACCTCACCTCATTCCAACAATCCACTAGCAAGTGTTCCTAGACACACCTTACCTCTCACCTAGCAAGTGTTCCTAGACATACCTCACCTCTCACCTAGCAAGTGTTCCTAGACACACCTTACCTCTCACCTAGCAAGTGTTCCTAGGCACACCTCACCTCTCACCTAGCAAGTGTTCCTAGACACACCTCACCTCTCACCTAGCAAGTGTTCCTAGACATACCTCACCTCTCACCTAGCAAGTGTTCCTAGACATGCCTCACCTCTCACCTAACAAGTGTTCCTAGACATACCTCACCTCTCACCTAGCAAGTGTTCCTAGACATGCTCACTCCTTCACCTACAAGTGTTCCTAGACATGCCTCACCTCTCACCTAGCAAGTGTTCCTAGACATACCTCACCTTTCACCTAGCAAGTGTTCCTAGACATGCCTCACCTCTCACCTAGCAAGTGTTCCTAGACATACCTCACCTTTCACCTAGCAAGTGTTCCTAGACATGCCTCACCTCTCACCTAGCAAGTGTTCCTAGACATACCTCACCTTTCACCTAGCAAGTGTTCCTAGACATGCCTCACCTCTCACCTAGCAAGTGTTCCTAGACATACCTCACCTTTCACCTAGCAAGTGTTCCTAGACATGCCTCACCTCTCACCTAGCAAGTGTTCCTAGACATACCTCACCTTTCACCTAGCAAGTGTTCCTAGACACCTCACCACCTAGCAGTTCAGACATCCTCACCTCACTAGTGTTCCTAGACATCCTCACCTTCACCTAGCAAGTGTTCCTAGACATCCTCACCTTTCACCTAGCAAGTGTTCCTAGACATCCTCACCTTTCACCTAGCAAGTGTTCCTAGACATGCCTCACCTTCACCTAGCAAGTGTTCCTAGACATGCTCACCTCACCGTGTTCCAACCTCACCTCACTAGTGTTCCTAGACATGCCTCACCTCTCACCTAGCAAGTGTTCCTAGACATGCCTCACCTCTCACCTAGCAAGTGTTCCTAGACATACCTCACCTTTCACCTAGCAAGTGTTCCTAGACATGCCTCACCTCTCACCTACCAAGTGTTCCTAGACATACCTCACCTCTCACCTGGCCTCAAAGTTTTGATAACTGAACAAATTACAATGGTAATGAACTAATTGACTTGTACTCCCTGGAACGCAGGCGAGAGAGATACATGATAATATACACTTGGAAAATCCTACAGGAATTAGTACCAAACTTGCACACGAAAATCACTCCCTATGAAAGCAAAAGACTCGGCAGGAGATGCAACATTCCCCCAATGTAAAGCAGGGGCGCCACGAGTACACTGAGAGACAACGCAGCAAGTGTCAGGGGCCCAAGACTGTTCAACTGCCTCCCACCAGCCATAAGGGGAATTTCCAATAGACCCCTGGCTGTCTTCAAGAGGAAGCTGGACAAATACCTAAAGTCAGCTCCGGATCAGCCGGGCTGTGGATCGTACGTTGAATTATGTGTGGCCAGCAATAACAGCCTAGTTGATCAGGCCCTGATCCACCGGAAGGCCTGGTCATGGACCGGGCCGCGGGGGCGTTGATCCCGGAATACCCTCCAGGTAGACTCCACGTAGGTTAGGTAAGGTTCGTCAGGAAGTAGGACAAGTATTTACTAACGAGGGTCTTAGATGATGACCCGCCGTTGGAGCTTTTGGTCATCTGACCGAGGCCTTCCACTGGCTTACCGGTCCACCCCTTTAAAAATTATAGTCATAGCTGTAATGAACTATTTACATGTAGACGAATGTCATTATTTTGACTATAAGGTGGGCAGACAGAGGCAGCAGGGGGTTCTAAGATAAACATGACCATTCATCTCGCCGACCTATGATTCGAACCTCAGTCCTCTTGGTTGTGAGACGAACAGGATGGAGGCACCAGCACACCTACCTATTAACACCACAATCAGAATTTTTCCCATATTAACTTTCATGTTTAATGAAATTTACACATGTTATGGTACCAAAGAGCCAGAGAGAGGCATGACACGTGGATTTTTTTAATAAAACATTAATAATATGACTTAATCATTTGAAAAAAATCAACAAGCCCTTTTGAAAAGCCAAGAAAAAATGATATATACATGTTTTCTTTTTTTCCCTCGACCCCCAGTTGGTTTAATGAGTTGAAATGTTTCATCAGTACGGTTATTGCAGATGTGGGCTAGAAAAGTTATATATTTATTTGCTTAGTATTTTTTCTGACAGACTTTCAGAGGCGTCAGTTTGTTCGGTGATAGCGCTGTCAGTGCCACTATGCTGTCAGAGCCACTATGCTGTCAGCGCCACTATGCTGTCAGAGCCACTATGCTGTCAGCGCCACTATGCTGTCAGCGCCACTATGCTGTCAGCGCCACTATGCTGTCAGCGCCACTATGCTGTCAGCGCCACTATGCTGACTGCTACCTTCAAAATGGTGGTTCCTTGATGCTGTTGAGGGGCTCTTGATTTTACTTATCCTCTCCTTGAATCAAACCTGAATGTCTCCCATACCCCAGAAGCTATAAGACCCCTCCGGGTTCAGCGCGTCTCCCTGGTAAACTATTCTTGGTCTTGAAGGTACTCTCCTCTAACACACAAAACCTGAAAGACTACAAATTACCCAGAATAAGATGGTGAATTGCATGGCTAGGTTGGTAGCGCACTCAGCTCACACACTGAGCGTTCGTGCTTCGATCCCGGCACGGGTGGCAACGTTAGGCATGCTTAATAATAATTCCTAAAAGTATATGATACAACTTATACAGACCATAGCTAACATCAGTGACATACTATATAGAAAGCCCTTGGTTATGCAGTAAATTAGGTCAGTTTTGTCCCCAGGATGCGACCCACACCAGTCGACTTACACTCGGGTACCTATCTACTGCTAGGTGAGCAGGCACAGCAGGTGTCCTAAGAAAACACGTCCTAATGTTTCCACACGTTCCGGGGATCAAACTACGGACTTAATTTGTGAGCTTAGTGCTCTAGCAATCGAGCTACGGGACACCTTTGATGAGTCCCGAGAATTTTTCTACTCCAAGAGCCCGGCCTTGGGCCAGGCTCGTCTGGTGCTTGTCTGGTTAACTAGGCCACATAATTCACCTTGTTAAACAACGTGAGTAAATTATACCAGGTGTTTATTTGGTGGTGAGCTGGAAGGCAGTGCAAGTCGCATGTCCTGTCAACATAGTTTATTCAATTTTCTGGCTGCTTAAGTTCCACTTTTGGTGTCCCAGCATGAAGCAGCTCCAGGTGTGAGTCATCTGTGTCCCAGCATGAAGCAGCTCCAGGTGTGAGTCATCTGTGTCCCAGCATGAAGCAGCTCCAGGTGTGAGTCATCTGTGTCCCAGTATGAAGCAGCTCCAGGTGTGAGTCATCTGTGTCCCAGCATGAAGCAGCTCCGGGTGTGAGTCATCTGTGTCCCAGTATAAAGCAGCACCGGGTGTGAGGCATCTGTGTCCCAGTATGAAGCAGCTCCAGGTGTGAGGCATCTGTGTCCCAGCATGAAGCAGCTCCGGGTGTGAGTCATCTGTGTCCCAGCATGAAGCAGCTCCGGGTGTGAGTCATCTGTGTCCCAGCATGAAGCAGCTCCGGGTGTGAGTCATCTGTGTCCCAGCATGAAGCAGCTCCGGGTGTGAGGCATCTGTGTCCCAGCATGAAGCAGCTCCGGGTGAGCATCTGTGTCCCAGCATGAAGCAGCTCCAGGTGTGAGCATCTGTGTCCCAGCATGAAGCAGCTCCAGGTGTGAGGCATCTGTGTCCCAGCATGAAGCAGCTCCGGTGTGAGTCATCTGTGTCCCAGCATGAAGCAGCTCCGGTGTGAGCATCTGGTCCCAGCTTTTGACATGTCCAGCTCCCGGTGTGAGTCATCTGTGTCCCAGCATGAAGCAGCTCCAGGTGTGAGCATCTGTGTCCCAGCATGAAGCAGCTCCAGGGTGAGTCATCTGTGTCCCAGCATGAAGCAGCTCCGGTGTGAGGCATCTGTGTCCAGCATGAAGCAGCTCCGGTGTGAGTCATCTGTGTCCCAGCATGAAGCAGCTCCGGTGTGAGGCATCTGTGTCCCAGCATGAAGCAGCTCCAGGTGTGAGCATCTGTGTCCCAGCATGAAGCAGCTCCGGTGTGAGCATCTGTGTCCCAGCATGAAGCAGCTCCAGGTGTGAGGCATCTGTGTCCCAGCATGAAGCAGCTCCAGGTGTGAGCATCTGTGTCCCAGCATGAAGCAGCTCCGGGTGTGAGTCATCTGTGTCCCAGCATGAAGCAGCTCCAGGTGTGAGCATCTGTGTCCCAGGCTCGGTAGTCGCCAGCATGAAGCACGGTGAGCATCTGTACTGAAGCACTCGTGTGAGCATCTGTGTCCCACAGAAGCACTCGGTGAGCATCTCCCAGATAGCGGTAGATCTGTTCAGATGAAGCAGCTGTGTGGCATTGTCCCAGGTTCCATGAAGCAGCTGTTGCATCGTCCCAGCATGAAGCAGCTCCGGTGTGAGCATCTGTGTCCCAGCATGAAGCAGCTCCGGGTGGAGTCATCTGTGTCCCAGCATGAAGCAGCTCCGGTGTGAGTCATCTGTGTCCCAGCATGAAGCAGCTCCAGGTGTGAGCATGTGTCCCAGTGAAGCAGCTCCAGGTGTGAGGCATCTGTGTCCCAGCATGAAGCAGCTCCGGGTGTGAGCATCTGTGTCCCAGCATGAAGCAGCTCCGGTGTGAGCATCTGTGTCCCAGCATGAAGCAGCTCAGGTGTGAGTCATCTGTGTCCCAGCATGAAGCAGCTCCGGTGTGAGCATCTGTGTCCCAGCATGAAGCAGCTCCAGGTGTGGGGCATCTGTGTCCCAGCATGAAGCAGTCCAGGGTGGAGCATCTGTGTCCCAGCATGAAGCAGCTCCGGTGTGAGCATCTGTGTCCCAGCATGAAGCAGCTCCAGGTGTGAGGCATCTGTGTCCCAGCATGAAGCAGCTCCAGGTGTGAGTCATCTGTGTCCCAGCATGAAGCAGCTCCAGGTGGAGCATCTGTGTCCCAGCATGAAGCAGCTCCAGGTGTGAGGCATCTGTGTCCCAGCATGAAGCAGCTCCAGGTGTGAGGCATCTGTGTCCCAGCATGAAGCAGCTCCAGGTGTGAGGCATCTGTGTCCCAGCATGAAGCAGCTCCAGGTGTGAGGCATCTGTGTCCCAGCATGAAGCAGCTCCAGGTGTGAGGCATCTGTGTCCCAGCATGAAGCAGCTCCAGGTGTGAGGCATCTGTGTCCCAGCATGAAGCAGCTCCAGGTGTGAGTCATCTGTGTCCCAGCATGAAGCAGCTCCAGGTGTGAGTCATCTGTGTCCCAGCATGAAGCAGCTCCAGGTGTGAGGCATCTGTGTCCCAGCATGAAGCAGCTCCAGGTGTGAGGCATCTGTGTCCCAGCATGAAGCAGCTCCAGGTGTGAGTCATCTGTGTCCCAGCATGAAGCAGCTCCAGGTGTGAGGCATCTGTGTCCCAGCATGAAGCAGCTCAGGTGTGAGCATCTGTGTCCCAGCATGAAGCAGCTCCAGGTGTGAGGCATCTGTGTCCCAGCATGAAGCAGCTCCAGGTGTGAGTCATCTGTGTCCCAGCATGAAGCAGCTCCAGGTGTGAGGCATCTGTGTCCCAGCATGAAGCAGCTCCAGGTGTGAGTCATCTGTGTCCCAGCATGAAGCAGCTCCGGGTGTGAGTCATCTGTGTCCCAGCATGAAAGCAGCTCCAGGTGTAGGCATCTGTGTCCCAGCATGAAGCAGCCCCAGGTGTGAGGCATCTGTGTCCCAGCATGAAGCAGCTCCAGGTGTGAGCATCTGTGTCCAGCATGAAGCAGCTCCAGGTGTGAGGCATCGTGTCCCAGCATGAAGCAGCTCCGGTGTGAGCATCTGTGTCCCGCAAGAAGCAGCTCAGGTGTGAGTCATCTGTGTCCCAGCATGAAGCAGCTCCAGGTGTGAGCATCTGTGTCCCAGCATGAAGCAGCTCAGGTGTGAGGCATCTGTCCCAGCATGAAGCAGCTCAGGTGTAGGCATCTGTGTCCAAAAAAAAAAAAAAAAAAAAAAAAAAAAAAAAAAAAAAAAAAAAAAAAAAAAAAAAAAAAAAAAAAAAACTGCGCTCAGGTGTGAGGCATCTGTGTCTCAGCATGAAGCAGCTCCAGGTGTGAGGCATCTGTGTCCCAGCATGAAGCAGCTCCAGGTGTGAGGCATCTGTGTCCCAGCATGAAGCAGCTCCAGGTGTGAGGCATCTGTGTCCCAGCATGAAGCAGCTCAGGTGTGAGGCATCTGTGTCCCAGCATGAAGCAGCTCCAGGTGTGAGGCATCTGTGTCCCAGCATGAAGCAGCTCCAGGTGTGAGCATCTGTGTCCCAGCATGAAGCAGCTCCAGGTGTGAGGCATCTGTGTCCCAGCATGAAGCAGCTCCAGGTGTGAGGCATCTGTGTCCCAGCATGAAGCAGCTCCAGGTGTGAGGCATCTGTGTCCCAGCATGAAGCAGCTCCAGGTGTGAGGCATCTGTGTCCCAGCTTGAAGCAGCTCCAGGTGTGAGGCATCTGTGTCCCAGCATGAAGCAGCTCCAGGTGTGAGGCATCTGTGTCCCAGCATGAAGCAGCTCCAGGTGTGAGGCATCTGTGTCCCAGCATGAAGCAGCTCCAGGTGTGAGGCATCTGTGTCCCAGCATGAAGCAGCTCCAGGTGTGAGGCATCTGTGTCCCAGCATGAAGCAGCTCCAGGTGTGAGGCATCTGTGTCCCAGCATGAAGCAGCTCCAGGTGTGAGGCATCTGTGTCCCAGCATGAAGCAGCTCCAGGTGTGAGGCATCTGTGTCCCAGCATGAAGCAGTTCCAGGTGTGAGGGATCCGTGTCCCAGCATGAAGCAGCTCCAGGTGTGAGGCATCGTGTCCCAGCATGAAGCAGCTCCAGGTGTGAGGCATCTGTGTCCCAGCATGAAGCAGCTCCAGGTGTGAGGCATCTGTGTCCCAGCATGAAGCAGCTCCAGGTGTGAGGGATCCGTGTCCCAGCATGAAGCAGCTCCAGGTGTGAGGCATCTGTGTCCCAGCATGAAGCAGCTCCAGGTGTGAGGCATCTGTGTCCCAGCATGAAGCAGCTCCAGGTGTGAGGCATCTGTGTCCCAGCATGAAGCAGCTCCAGGTGTGAGGCATCTGTGTCCCAGTATGAAGCAGCTCCAGGTGTGAGGATCCGTGTCCCAGCATGAAGCAGCTCCAGGTGTGAGGCATCTGTGTCCCAGCATGAAGCAGCTCCAGGTGTGAGGCATCTGTGTCCCAGCATGAAGCAGCTCCAGGTGTGAGGCATCTGTGTCCCAGCATGAAGCAGCTCCAGGTGTGAGTCATCTGTGTCCCAGCATGAAGCAGCTCCAGGTGTGAGGCATCTGTGTCCCAGCTTGGAAGCAGCTCCAGGTGTGAGGCATCTGTGTCCCAGCATGAAGCAGCTCCAGGTGTGAGGCATCTGTGTCCCAGCATGAAGCAGCTCCAGGTGTGAGGCATCTGTGTCCCAGCATGAAGCAGCTCCAGGTGTGAGGCATCTGTGTCCCAGCATGAAGCAGCTCCAGGTGTGAGGCATCTGTGTCCCAGCATGAAGCAGCTCCAGGTGTGAGGCATCTGTGTCCCAGCATGAAGCAGCTCCAGGTGTGAGGCATCTGTGTCCCAGCATGAAGCATCTCCAGGTGTGAGGCATCTGTGTCCCAGCATGAAGCAGTTCCAGGTGTGAGGGATCCGTGTCCCAGCATGAAGCAGCTCCAGGTGTGAGGCATCTGTGTCCCAGCATGAAGCAGCTCCAGGTGTGAGGCATCTGTGTCCCAGCATGAAACAGCTCCAGGTGTGAGGCATCTGTGTCCCAGCATGAAGCAGCTCCAGGTGTGAGGGATCCGTGTCCCAGCATGAAGCAGCTCCAGGTTTGAGGCATCTGTGTCCCAGCATGAAGCAGCTCCAGGTGTGAGGGATCCGTGGAATAACCTGCCATGTGTTTCACTTTCTCAGGCTTGACTCTATCATCATTACTGATTCTATGTCATCATTGAAGGCTCTTGACTCATATAATGACTCTAACAGCATGCTCATTGGAGAAGCCAGGTATAGATACTCAAAAATCCGGGACAAAGGAATTAATGTACAATTGCTATGGATTCCATCACACATTGGATTACTCCTTCATGATAAAGTTGATATGTTAGCCAAGAAGAGTACCCACAAGGAGAATGTTGAATATAACTTTGGTATATCTGTGTCTAGTATTAGGAATAATATTAGGAGAGAAATAAATAATGAAAATGATTGCTATAGGAATGCAGTTAGAAGCCTGAGTAGATCTATAACCCACTATGATAACATGAACATAGATAAATATGTTTTTGGAGCAACTTGCAATGTGAACAGACTGACTGATGTTGTAGTGGCCAGGCTTAGGCTTAGCTACAAGTACTGACTGATGTTGTAGTGGCCAGGCTTAGGCTAGGCTACAAGTACTGACTGATGTTGTAGTGGCCAGGCTTAGGCTTAGCTACAAGTACTGACTGATGTTGTAGTGGCCAGGCTTAGGCTAGGCTACAAGTACTGACTGATGTTGTAGTGACCAGGCTTAGGCTTGGCTACAAGTACTGACTGATGTTGTAGTGGCCAGGCTTAGGCTTGGCTACAAGTACGTCTGGCAGTTTGGGAGACACAGATGATGATCAACCTAAATGCAAATTATGTGATCAGGCATATGGTCACTGTCTTGAACACTATGTACTTAATTGTCCACTTATTGAGGAATATAGAGATAGACAGTATAAAACCTATGTGAATGTCAAGATATCTTATTAATGAAAATAAGATACCAGTTATACTAAGCAAATTTCCTAAATTTGTTTAACAGATAAGTGAACTGTAGATATAAACCAAATGTACAATTGTTAACCCTTTTGGGGCCTAGTGCCTAGGCCTTTTGTGTATCCATATGCCTTTCGCTACCTTCCACAGGATGGATATGGGGTACAAAAACAGCCACTTCGGTGGAAAATCTAATTCCCTTAAGGGCAAATTCCCCTTTAAAGGAAAAGGAGGAGAAGATGTAAACTAGAAAGAGAGAGGCTCCTATAACAGGCGAAGGCAAAAAATAACAGAGCGGCTACAAGAGCCAATATATCTGAAATACGTAGGAGGCACTGGTCAAAGAAATAACATCGAATTAAAACTATAGGAATCTTACAGGAATCAAGAAACGCGGAAGAACTAAAGCCACAAATGAAATTGAATGAAAATGAAAATTGGCATATTTCTTTCTTATGCCAAAACAAAGTCGAGAACAACATCCAGTATTGGGCCCTACTAAAACGAGATGGGTCTTACACAGATGACAGCAAGGAAATGATGAGTTACTAAAGTCCCAGTATGACTCAGTTTTTAGTGAGCCGCTAACAGACTGAGAGTCGAAGACCTAAATGAATTTTTATGAGAGTGTCACAGAACCTGGTAGACGCAAGCCTGTCTGACATTACCCTGACGCCACATGACTTTGAAAAGGCGATAAATGACATGCCCATGCACTCCGCTGCAGGCCCTGACTCATGGAACCAGTGTTCATCAAGAACTGCAAGAAGCCCCTATCACGTGCTTTTAACATCCTATGGAGAGGGAACAT
>WNWK01009954.1:0-73212 GCA_009830355.1 Cherax destructor | reverse complement strand
AATTCGTTAGTCTTCCATCAAATTTCATACTTTTGGTGTCATTATGATCGGAAAAAGATTATCATTTCATAAGAAAAAATTGGTCATATATATACGTCTTACGAGCCAATGTTTCTGACTTATTAATACGCATAAATTCTAGCGGCCTCAAATCAAGTGGGAGAAAGCTCATAGGCCCACATGTGAGAGAATGGGTCTCAATGGTCAGTGTGCACAGTATAAAAAAAATCGGGCAGCCAGTGGTGCATTGTGGGAAAGCCATTTCAGTAGTCGATGTTCAGCATGCCTAGTGGTAAGAAATATCTGACTTCCCGGCGAATCTGGGACTCTTCTCTTCCCCAGTGATAACTCTTAACACAGATGGAAGTGTGTCTGAAGATGAATTTCATGGTTTTAAGGAGTGTGACCGAAAGCAATGCCCAGGATACCAGAAGGAAGAAAGAGGAGAGGAAGTAAGGAAGGAAGGAAGAAAGAGGAGAGGAAGTAAGGAAGGAAGGAAGAAAGAGGAGAGGAAGTAAGGAAGGAAGGAAGAAGGAGAGGAAGTAAGGAAGGAAGAAAGAAAGATGAGAGGAAGTAAGGAAGGAAGAAAGAAAGAAAGATGAGAGGAAGTAAGGAAGGAAGAAGAGATGAGAGGAAGTAAGGAAGGAAAGAAGAGATGAGAGGAAGTAAGGAAGGAAGGAAAGAAGAGATGAGAGGAAGTAAGGAAGGAAGGACAGAAGAGATGAGAGGAAGTAAGGAAGGAAAGAAGAGATGAGAGGAAGTAAGGAAGTAAGGAAAGAAGAGATGAGAGGAAGTAAGGAAGTAAGGAAAGAAGGAAGGAAAGAAGGAAGGAAAGAAGGAAGGAAAGAAGGAAGGAAAGAAGGAAGGAAAGAAGGAAGGAAAGAAGGAAGGAAAGAAGGAAGGAAAGAAGGAAGGAAAGAAGGAAGGAAGGAGAGATGAGAGGAAGGAAGAAACAAAAGTAGTAAGTAAAAAAGGAAAGAATGAAGGAAGAGATGAGAGGAAGGAAGGAAATAAGTAAGAAAGGAAGGAAGGAATGAATGAAGAAAGCTAGGAAGGAGGTTGTGGGGAAGAAGACATGCAACCCCTTTTGTGTTGACAGGTCGACAGGCAATGAGGGTGGTGAGTAATGGTATAATATGTCATTTTGACAGCTGCCTTACCCTGACTCTGCACCATAACACAATTTCACCACTACTTTTCACACAACCCACACACATACATACATACAACAGGCCTAGTGTCTAATCGACATGTGCCTAGGACAAAATGGTAACTAACACACACACTCACTTTCCCCCTGCTCCCTCCCCCCACCTCTCCTTTCTCCTTCCCTGAACCCCCCTCTCTCACCCACCTCCTCCCCCTCTCCCATTCTCTCTCCACTTCTGCTTCTCCCTCCTTCACTCTCTTCATAATCCCCCCTCTTTCCCCCTCCCCACCTCTCTTCCATTTCCCCACTGTCTCCAGTTTCTCCTCTCCCTCCCTCCACCCCCACACAAACACTCAGGCAATCACACCACAAAACAACCACACAGAAATACATAGTTTTTCACTCTGTGGCATCTTAAAAAAAAAAAAAAAAAAAGGGGGTCCCAGAGAGCAGGACGGAAAACTAGGGGACTGGAGGATGAGTCTGCAAAGGAAGATTGGGCAGCAGAGCTCATGAAAAGGGAACATGAGTGAGGAAGGAAGCTAGAGAAGCTTAGCATGAAAATGGAGGAGAGGATAGCTGCAGAAAGCAGGAAGTGGGAGAAGCAAGTCACAACAGCAGAGGCTAAGATACAGAGATTAGAAGAGGAACTGAAAAATTTGAAACAGCCTAAAGAACTAAAAAGCAATGTGGACATGGTATCAGAAACTGCTACCTCGGTCACAAAGAAGAGGACAGTAGAGAACGGAGTGAAACTGTATGCAGAGGCCCTATCAGACCATCATGGAGCCCGAGAAAAAGAGAGGATCACATCAGGAACAATCGAGGGGAGTGTAGTAAAAGGGAGAGCTAAGCTATACGTAGAAGCCCTAACAGACCACAGCAGTGCACAGGGAAAGTTAAGGGAAAGCGACAGGCCACTGGGCCAAAGGATAACAGACAGTGAAGAGATTGAAGAAAGGAAAGCTGCAATGGAGGCAACTAAATTGAATCAGGGGTTACATAGGGATAGGCAGTGGGAGAATGAAGGAGAGAGATCAGTCTTTGTTTATGGGCTCCAGGAAGCTGAAGGGGAAACTTACGAAGCAAGAAGACAAGGAGAAAAATGCGATTGAAAACATCATGAAAGCAATAGGAGAAGATGACATGACCCAGCTGGCAAGAGGAAGAATCCGGCCAGTCAAAGTGATTTTCAAAGCAGAATTGACTCGAAACAGGATCCTGCAGGAGAAAGCAAGACTAAGGGATATGTCAGAGTACCGGAGGGAGTATCTCGACCGCGACAGAACACGGGAAGAAAGAAACTGAAAGAGGGTACAGAGACAAAAGGAGGAAAGAGATGGACAGGAGAACCCAGACTCAGGAGGAAGCTCTAATACAACCACCTTCAGATGTCCCCCAACCTGGACAACCCCAATGAACCAAACAATCTAACCCAAAACACACATGCCATACCCAATGATTCCACCTACCTCATTACAAACTCCACCTTCACACCAACCACCCATAGTTCCCCATCAGATCTCCCACTTTCCCAACCCCAACGTACCCCCCAGATTACGGTTTTAGAAAAGAAACAAGGTCTGGTATACAAATGCAGATGGTACAACATAAATGTGAGAAGTGGCATGAAAGAATAAAGGAGACATTCCCACATATAATAGCACTCACAGAAACGAAACTCACCAGGATGATAACAGATGCAATCTTTCCACCCGGATATCAAATCCTCAGGAAAGATAGAGGGAGCAGAGGGGAAGGAGGAGTTGCACTGCTCATTAAGAACAGGTGGGGATTTGAGGAAGTGGAAGGAATGGATGGAATGGGCGAAAGGGACTACATAGTAGGAACAATTCAGTCAGAGCCATAAGGTGGTAATTGCTGTAATGTACAACCAGCCACAGAACTGCAGGAGGCCAAGAGAAGAATACGACGAGAGCAACAGAGCAGTGGTAGACACACTGGCTGAGGTAGCCAGAAGAGCCCACATGGGGAGAGGAAAGTTACTAGTTATGGGTGATTTCAATCACAAGGAGATTGATTGGGAAAACCTGGAGCCCCACAGGGGTCCTGAATCATGGAGAGCCAAGATGATGGATGTGGTACTGGAAAACCTCATGCATCATCATGTTAGAGACACTACCAGAGAGAGAGGTGGGGATGATCCAGCAAGACTGGACCTAGTATTCACCTTGAGTAGTTCGGACATCAAGGATATCACTTATGAAAGGCCCCTTGGAGCTAGTGATCATTTGGTTGTGTGTTTTGATTATATAGTTGAGCTACAAGTGGAAAGGGGAGCAGGAATAGGAAGGAACGAAACGAAACTACAAAAGGGGGACTACACAGGCATGAGAAACTTCCTACAAGATGTTCAGTGGGAGAGAGAATTGGCAGGAAAACCAGTAAAAGAAATGATGGAATATGTGACAACCAAATTCAAGGAGGCAGAGGAGAGGTTTGTCCCTAAGGGAAACAGAAGTAATGGGAAGACCAGAACGAGTCCTTGGTTCACCCAGAGGTGTAGGGAGGCAAAAACTAAGTGTAATAGAGAATGAAAAAAGTACAGAAGACAAAGGACCCAGGAAAATAAAGAGATTAGCCGAAGAGCAAGAAACTAATATGCACAGGTAAGAAGGGAGGCTCAGCGACAATATGAAAATGATATAGCATCAAAAGTCAAGTCTGACCCAACGCTGTTGTATAGCCACATCAGCAGGAAAACAACAGTCAAGGACCAGGTAATCAGGCTGAGGAAGGAAGGTGGGGAGTTCACAAGAAACGACCAAGAGGTATGTGAGGAGCTCAACATGAGATTTAAAGAAGTATTTACAGAGGAGACAGGAAGGACTCCAGGAATTCAGAATAGGGAGGTATACCAACAAGTGCTGGATGAAATACACACAACCGAGGAGGTGAAGAAGCTGCTATGTGAACTCAATACCTCAAAAGCAGTGGGACCGGACAACATTTCTCCGTGGGTCCTTAAAGAGCGAGCAGAGATGTTGTGTGTGCCACTAACAAAAATCTTCTACACATCCATTGAAACTGGGCAACTACCTGAGGTGTGGAAGATTGCAAATGTAGTCCCAATTTTTAAGAAAGGAGACAGACACGAGGCATTAAACTACAGACCTGTGTCACTGACGTGTATACTATGCAAAGTCATGGAGAAGATCATCAGGAGGAGAGTGGTGGAGCACCTAGAAAGACACAAGCTTATAAACGACAACCAGCACGGTTTCAGGGAAGGAAAATCCTGTGTCACAAACCTACTGGAGTTTTATGACAAGGTAACAGAAGACACGAGAGAGAGGGGTGGATAGACTGCATTTTTCTGGACTGCAAGAAGGCGTTTGACACAATTCCTCACAAGAGGTTAATGCAAAAGCTAGAGGATCAGGCACACGTAACAGGAAAGGCACTGCAATGGATCAGAGAATATCTGACAAGGAGACAACAACGAGTCATGGTACGTGACGAGGTGTCAGAGTGGGCACCTGTGACGAGTGGGGTTCCACAAGGGTCAGTCCTAGGACCTGTACTGTTTTTGGTATATGTGAATGACATAATGGAAGGGATAGACTCAGAAGTGTCCCTGTTTGCAGATGATGTGAAGTTAATGAGAAGAATTAAATCAGTCGAGGATCAGGCAGAACTACAAAGAGACCTGGACAGGCTACAAGCCTGGTCCAGTAACTGGCTCCTTGAATTTAACCCTGCCAAATGTAAAGTCATGAAGATCGGGAAGGGCAAAGAAGACCGCAGACAGAGTATAGTCTAGGTGGCCAAAGACTGCAAACCTCACTCAAGAAAAAAGATCTTGGGGTGAGTATAATACCGAGCACATCTCCTGAGGCACACATCAATCAGATAACTACTGCAGCATACGGGCGGCTGGCAAACCTAAGAATAGCGTTCCAATACCTCACTAAGGAATCATTCATGACTTTGTACACCATATACGTCAGGCCCATACTGGAGTATGCAGCACCAGTTTGGAACCCACACCTGGTCAAGCAAGGTTTGCAACAAGACTAGTCTCAGAGCTAAGGGGATTGTCCTACGAAGAAAGGTTAAGGGAAATCAGCCTGACAACACTAGAGGACAGGAGGGTTAGGGAAGACATGATAACGACATATAAAATACTGCGAGGAATAGATAAGGTGGACAGACACAAGATGTTCCAGAGAGGGGACACAGAAACAAGGGGTCACAATTGGAAGTTGAAGACTCCTATGAGTCAAAATATGTTAGGAAGTATTTCTTCAGTCAGAGTTGTCAGGAAGTGGAATAGCCTAGAAAGCGACGTAGTGGAGGCAGGAACCATACATAGTTTTAAGACGAGGTTTGATAAAGCTCATGGAGCAGGGAAAGAGGAGGACCTAGTTGCAATGAGTGAAGAGACAGGGCCAGGAGCTATGACTACCCCTGCAACCACAAATAGGTGAGTACAAATAGGTGAGTACACACACACACAGGAAGGGCACTGGAATGGATCAGGGAATACCTCAAAGGGAGGCAACAATGGGTCATGGTGCGTGGTGAGGTATCACAGTGGGCGCCTGTGACAAGCGGGGTACCGCAGGAGTCAGTCCTAGGACCAGTGTTATTCCTGGTATATGTAAATGACATGACGGATGGGATAGACTCAGAAGTGTCTATTCGCGGATGATGTGAAAATAATGAGGATAATCACATCGGAAGAGGACCAGGCAGGGCTGCAAACAGACCTGGACAAGCTCGACATCTGGTCTAGCAACTGGCTTCTCGAATTCAATCCCTCCAAATGCAAAGTCATGAGGATCGGAGAAGGGCAAAGAAGACCGCTGACAGAGTACAAGCTAGGCGGACAAAGGCTACAAACCTCGGCAAAGGAGAAAGACCTTGGAGTGAGTATAACGCCAAGCACGTCTCCGGAGGCACACATCAACCAGATAACTGCGGCAGCATATGGGCGACTGGCAAACCTAAGATTAGCGTTCCGTTACCTTAACAAGGACTCGTTTAAGACACTGTACACCGTGTACGTCAGGCCCATACTAGAATATGCAGCACCAGTCTGCAACCCACACCTGGTCAAGCACGTAAAGAAATAGAGAAAGTGCAAAGGTTTGCGACAAGGTTAGTTCCACAACTCAGGGGTCTGTCTTATGAAGAAAGATTGAGGGAAATAGGACTAACACTGGAGGAAAGAAGGGTCAGAGGAGACATTATAACGACATACAAAATACTGCGGGGAATTGACAAGGTAGACAGTGACAGGATGTTTCAGAGAGGGAACACAGAAACAAGGGGACACAACTGGAAGCTGAAGACTCAGATGAGTCAAAGGGATGTCAGGAAGCATTTCTTCAGCCACAGAGTAGTCAGGAAGTGGAATAGTCTAGAGAAAGATATAGGGGAGGCAGGAACCATACATAGTTTTAAGACAAGGTATGATAAAGCTCATGGAGCAGGGAGAGCAGAGACCCAGTAGCAGACAGCGAAGAGGTGGGGCCAGGAGCTGAGTCTCGACCCCTGCAACCACAATTAGGCGAGTACACACACACACAGCTTCAAGTGCTAAGGGAAGTTGATGGAAAGTGCCCAGTCATTGTATGTGTATATATATATTATAAAACATGCAGAGAGGGTGTAGTAGGTAAGTTTGGGGTGCCAGGTGTAAATGATAATGGGAGCCCTTTGATTGAACTTTGTATAGAAAGGGGTTTAGTTATAGGTAATACATATTTTAAGAAAAAGAGGATAAATAAGTATACAAGATATGATGTAGGGCGTAATGACAGTAGTTTGTTGGACTATGTATTGATAGATAAAAGACTGTTGAGTAGACTTCAGGATGTACATGTTTATAGAGGGGCTACAGATATATCAGATCACTTTTTAGTTATAGCTACAGTGGGAGTAAAAGGTAGATGGGATACAAGGAAAATAGAATCAGTAAGTAAAAGAGAGGTGAAGGTTTATAAACTAAAAGAGGAGGCAGTTAGGGTAAGATATAAACAACTATTGGAGGATAGATGGGCTAGTGAGAGTGTAGGCAATGGGGTCGAAAATGTATGGGGTAGATTTAAAAATGTAGTGTTAGAGTGTTCAGCAGAAGTTTGTGGTTACAGGCGAGTGGGTGCGGGAGGGAAGAGGAGCGATTGGTGGAATGATGATGTAAAGAGAGTAGTAAGGAGAAAAAGTTAGCATATGAGAGGTTTTTACAAAGTAGAAGTGATGCAAGGAGGGAAGAGTATATGGAGAGAAAAGAGAGGTTAAAAGAGTGGTGAAGCAATGTAAAAAGAGAGCAGATGAGAGAGTGGTGAGATGTTATCAGCAAATTTTGTTGAAAATAAGAAAAAGTTTTGGAATGAGATTAATAAGTTGAGGAAGCCTAGAGAACAAATGGATTTGACAGTTAAAAATAGGAGAGGAGAGTTATTAAATGGAGAGTTAGAGATATCGGGAAGATGGAGAGAATATTTTGAGGATTTGTTAAATGTTGATGAAGACGGAAGCTGTGATTTCGTGTGTAGGGCAAGGAGGAATAACATCTTGTAGGAGTGTGGAAGAGCCAGTTGTGGGTGTAGGGGAAGTTCGTGAGGCAGTGGGTAGAATGAAAGGGGTAAGGCAGCTGGGATTGATGGGATAAAGATAGAAATGTTAAAAGCAGGTAGGGATATAATTTTGGAGTGGTTGGTGCTATTATTTAATAAATGTATGGAAGAGGGTAAGGTACCTAGGGATTGGCAGAGAGCGTGTATTGTTCCTTTGTATAAAGGCAAAGGGGACAAAAGAGAGTGCAAAAATTATAGGGGAATAAGTCTGTTGAGTGTACCTGGTAAAGTGTATGGTAGAGTTATTATTGAAAGAATTAAGAGTAAAACAGAAAGCAGGATAGCAGATGAACAAGGGGCTTTAGGAAAGGTAGGGGGTGTGTAGACCAAGTGTTTACAGTGAAACATATAGGTGAACAGTATTTGGATAAGGGTAAAGATGTTTTGTGGCATTTATGGATTTGGAAAAGGCGTATGATAGGGTAGATAGGGGGCAATGTGGCAGATGTTGCAGGTGTATGGAATAGGAGGAAGGTTACTGAAAGCAGTGAAGAGTTTTTATGAGGATAGTGAGGCTCAGGTTAGAGTGTGTAGGAGGGAAGGGGACTATTTCCCAGTAAAAGTGGGCCTTAGACAAGGATGTGTGATGTCACCGTGGTTGTTCAATATATTTATAGATGGGGTTGTAAGAGAAGTGAATGCGAGGGTCTTGGCAAGAGGTGTTGGGCTAAAAGATAAAGAAGCAAATACAAAGTGGGAGTTGTCACAGTTGCTTTTTGCTGATGACACTGTGCTTTTGGGAGATTCTGAAGAGAAGCTGCAGAGGTTGGTGGATGAATTTGGTAGGGTGTGTAAAAGAAGAAAATTGAAAGTGAATATAGGAGAGTAAGGTGATGAGGATAACAAAAAGAATAGGTGACAAAGATTGGATATCAGATTGGAGGGAGAGAGTATGGAGGAGGTGAATGTATTCAGATATTTGGGAGTGGACATATCGGCGGATGGGTCTATGAAGGATGAGGTGAATCATAGAATTGATGAGGGAAAAGGGTGAGTGGAGCACTTGAGTCTGTGGAGACAAAGAACCTTGTCCATGGAAGTAAAGAGGGAATGTATGAGAGTATAGTTATACCAACGCTCTTATATGGGTGTGAAGCATGGGTGATGAATGTTGCAACGAGGAGAAGGCTGGAGGCAGTGGAGATGTCATGTCTGAGGTCAATGTGTGGTGTGAATATAATGCAGAGAATTCGGAGTTTGGAAATTAGGAGGAGGTGCGGGATTACCAAAACGATTGTCCAGAGAGCTGAGGAGGGGTTGTTGAGGTGGTTTGGACATGTAGAGAGAATGGAACGAGACAGAGTGACTTCGAGAGTGTATAAATCTGTAGTGGAGGGAAGGCGGGGTAGGGTCGGCCTAGGAAAGGTTGGAGGAGGGGTAAAGGAAGTTTTGTGTGCGAGGGCTTGGATTTCCAGCAAGCATGTGTGAGCGTATTTGATAGGAGTGAATGGAGGCATATGGTTTTAATACTTGACGTGCTGTTGGAGTGTGAGCAAAGTAACATTTATGAAGGATTCAGGAAACGGCAGGCCGGACTTGAGTTCTGGAGATGGGAAGTACAGTGCCGGCACTCTGAAGGAGGGTGTAAATGTTGCAGTTTTATAACTGTAGTGTAAAGCACCCTTCTGGCAAGACAGTGATGGAGTGAATGATGATGAAAGTTTTTCTTTTTCGGGCCACCCTGCCTTGGTGGGAATCAGCCGATGTGTTAATAAAAAAAAAAATAAAAAAAAAACAATAGTAATAAAAAATTTTTTGCATTGTCGGTTTGTGTAAACAAGTTTTGTAAACAATATAATGATGATAATGTTTGTGCAGTTATTGTGTTTCATACAACGAGTGTATATATGTACACTGCACCTTACTTTGGTCTCTCAGGCCACATAAGTTACTTGCGAAAAAAAGATGTTGGAAAATACAAGAAACCTTTGAATGGGAGTAAATATAAGTGTATCGGTGAGCGGCATGAGCCGCTGTTGCCATACACGGCTCATTTTCTGCCAACTTTACGCCTCTATATCTCGGTAAATACTGATCACAATTTTTTTTTTTTTAGGCTTTAAACAATCAGCAAAATAATCCTAACATTTTGGTAAGATTTTTTTTTTTTAATATTTCACGACATAGAATGACAGTTTCAGAAAGGGGTCTCCGACAGTCAAAGGGTTAAATGAGTACGCATTATGGTTGCACACACCTATTTTCCATGCTCTGTCCCCTCTGGGATTATCAAGGAAACAATTTTGATGGAGCTCGACCAAGTGTGACTTCCCTGGAGGAAAAGCACATGGTGTGATTATGATGCACAGAATGTCTTAATTTAGAAATTAGGAAATGTAGGGTTACTAAAGTATTATCCAGAGGGCTGAGGATAGGTTACTGAGATGGTTTAGAGAGGATGGAGCAAAATAGGATGACCAAGGGTGAATAAATCTGTAGGAGGGAAGAAGGGGTAGGGGTCGACCTAGGAAAGGTTGAAGGGAGTAAGGCTTTGTTTATAATTGGCTTGGACATCCAACAAGCTTGTGTGCGCATATTAGACAGGAATGAGTGGAGGCAAGTGGCTTTTGTGACTATGTACTGTTGGAGTGTGAACAAGGTAATTTATGAAAGGATTCAGGGAAACTGGTTAGCTGGACTCGAATCCTGGAAATGGGAAGTACAGTTCCTGCACTCTTAAGGAGTTGTGGGGATGCTGTAGTTTGAAGAGTCATCTGAACTGTAATATTGGCATGCCTCTGGCAAGATGGTGATGGAAAATATGTTTCTTCTTTTTCAGGTCACCATTGGCCCTTCCCTCCACCCACCATTTTCCCTTATCTTCTCCCTCTGCCTGCAACCTTCCCTACAGGCAACTTTCAGAATACAAACCAAACTCTGTATATACACCCTATATGGAAAGAATGAAGAACTCAAAAGGAACACTATATACAAAACTCAAGAGGGTCACCAAATAGAACGAAAGGAACAAAGGACTTGGGAATAATTATGTCTGCTGATCTTTCTTTTAAAGACCATAACAAGACAAAGATCACAACAGCCAGGAAGATGATGGGGTGGGTATTGAGAACTTTCAAAACAAGGGAAATAATGCCGATGGTGACACTTCAAATTGCTAGTGCTCCCTCACTTAGAATATTGCTGTGCTGATGGCCCTGTTCAAAACAGGAGAAATATCAGAGCTGGAACAAATAAAGAGATTGTTTACAGCTCACACTGATCCAGTGAAACATCTAAATTATTGGGAACACCTTCAAGTCTTGAACATGTACTCACTGAAACAGAGGAAAGAGATACAGTGGACCCCCGGTTTACGTACTGCTACAAACTCGAACAATTATGTAAGTGCTTTTGTAAGTGCATTTTTGGGGGTCTAAAAGGACTAATCTAATTTACATTATTCCTTATGGGAACAAATTCGTTTGGTAACGGCACTTGAACAGCAATCTGGTATTAATTAATTACGTAAACCGGGGTACCACTGTATACTTTTCTTTCTTTCAACACGTCGGCCGTTTCCCACCGAAGCGGGGTGGCCCAAAAGGAAAAACGAAAGTTTCTCCTTTTACATTTAGTAATATATACAGAAGAAGGGGTTACTAGCCCCTTGTTCCCGGCATTTTAGTCGCCTCTTACGACACGCATGGCTTACGGAGGAAGAATTATGTTCCACTTCCCCATGGAGATAAGAGGAAATAAGAACAAGAACTAGTAAGAAAATAGAAGAAAACCCAGAAGGGTGTGTGTATATATATATATGCTTGTACATGAATGTGTAGTGTGACCTAAGTGTAAGTAGAAGTAGCAAGATGTACCTGAAATCTTGCATGTTTATGAGACAGAAAAAAAGACACCAGCAATCCTACCATCATGTAAAACAATTACAGGCTTTCGTTTTACACTCACTTGCCAGGACAGTAGTACCTCAATGGGCGGTTGCTGTCTACCAACCTACTACCACTGTATACATGATAATATATACCTGGAAAGTACTCGAGGGCCTGGTCCCAAATCTGCACACTGCCATAACATACTGGAGAGAGATATGGGAGGAAGTGCAAAATAAACCCAGTGAGGAGCAGGGGTGCGATGGGGACAATAAGGGAGCACTGTATCAACATCCGGGGTCCCAGACTATTCAACATCTTACCAGAAGATATCCGAAACACGGCTGGAACAAGTGTAGAAGCCTTCAAGAGGAAACTGGACAAGTTTCTTCATCGGGTGCCAGATCAACCAGGCTGTGATGGGTATGTGGGGCAGCGGGCCTCCAGCAGCAACAGCCTGGTTGACCAGGCAAGCACCAGACGAGCCTGACCCATGGCCGGGCTGAGAGAGTAGAGAAACTCTCGAAACTCTTCAAAGGTATAGTGCATGCTACATGAATAAATAACTGCTCTTCTAGCATTCAACAATCTTTAATACATTTCAATAAATGAACAAATACTTTTTAAAACATTACTTTCACCTCCTAAAAGTAAAAACCTCAAAAGGCTGCCTCGTAATACCAATGCTTTCTGGCCCTGCCCAACCAAGTTTAATGAGATATGCCTGTATGTGGTCTGTGGTTGAAGTGCATAGCAGAGGCAGCTCAGATTACCCAACTCCTCCACTCACCATTCCCACTACATAACCCAGGCATGCACTACCCTTCACAATTACCATCAATTTAAGTTCTATTGTATTTATAAGACACTAAGCCCTTTAAACATATGCCATTTCTAAGATTATATTACAAATTTCCACTATCAATACTAACTTGCTTGTGTCGAGATCAATTCACTCATGACAAAATCACATCGCTGGTAAAACTTCTTCCCCATTCCACAATCCATGTCCATAAAATGTTTTATGTCATCAACCAGGAGTGTTCACAAACTTAGACAAAAGGGGAAATATTCACTATTTATGCCAAAAGTGATACTGAGTTCTTAGGCAAGCACCATTCAAACAGCAGCACCCCTTACCCCTAGGCACAAACCCCATCACTGCATTAAGGTGACCCAACATCACAGGTATCAATATAAGTGAGCATAAATGTAGGATTACATGGAAAGAATGTTTTATCAGATATGATGGGAGAGAAAAAAGTGATCACTGTTGCTGATGCCCATGTAGAGTTGCCCAATAAGATTAGTGGGAGGGAGAGAAGTAAAGGAATAAGAAGGAATGGGAAGGAGAGGAAAGGATATAGGAGGAAGGGGAAGAGAGGAACTAATGTCACTGAAAAATAGAATAAAATTGGATACAGAATATTATTGTAGAACACATCTTGGGTAATAACAAGGGTGATAATGCAGAAAAACATGTTTCAAGCACTGAACACTTGAGTACAGTGGACCCCCGAGTAACGAACACCCCGGAAATCGTACAATTATGCAAGTATAATATTGTAAGTGCTTGTGGAAGTGTATTTTTGGGGGTCTGAAATAGACTAACCTATGTGACATTGTTCCTTAAGGGAGTAAATTCGTTCGGTAATGGCACTTGAGCAGGCTTCTGGAATGAAGTTTTTACGTTACTCGGGGGTCCACTGTAATTATTTTTAGGAACACAGCAGGTTCATAAGTGGGACCAACTGTACATAAATAACAAAACGGATTGATTTTTCTCTACACTACATTCATGTATCAATCATCTGAACAGAAGAATAGGCTGTAATAAAAGTTCTATCAAAATAATTATTGGATAAACCTTGACCTAACTTACCATCTTGAGGGAGATGCTTTGTGATCTTTTTAGATGTATCACTTTCTTTCTGCTGGCAAGTGTCAACGATGATACACAACTTGTTCCGACGTGCAGATTCCTAAAAATAAAAAAAAATTCTACTTAAAGACTTACACATCCAAAACTACCTTACATTTATGTTTTGTCCTGGAAACTAACACTATTTGAATCTAATCAGTATTAGAATTTTCTTAATCTAGTCATTTATACCTTGGAGCACCAAGATATAAATGACTTTAGCTATTAACAACTGTATCTTAGAAGCAGAAGTATTAACAATTCTCTAAAGCAAAAAGATTTTTTTTTTTTCCTTTTTCACAGAAATTTCAATGCATGAAAATTAGTCTAAGAACTTTTCAATCTGACTGAAGAATTGATATTTGTTTATATCCTTATTGTGTAATAGAATTATTTTCTTTCTTCTTTCTTTCAACACGTCGGCCGTTTCCCACCGAGGCAGGGTGGCCCAAAAGGAAAAACGAAAGTTTCTCCTTTCACATTTAGTAACACAGGAGAAGGGGTTACTAGCCCCCTGCTCCCGGCATTTTAGTCGCCTCTTACGACACGCATGGCTTACGGAGGAAGAATTCTGTTCCACTTCCCCATGGAGAAAATTATTTTAACTGCATATAATTATATATATTCACCATTGTTCATGCAACAGTCTTCCCAGAAGTGCACAGACAATTCAAATGACCCTCCTAACCCTTTCAGGGTCCAGAGGCCAAATCTCAAGAGTGACATCCAGGGTCCATGAATTTAAAAAAAAAAAAAAAAAAAAAAAAATTATGAAATGGTAGAATCTTTCTGAAGGTAATAAAGCAAAATGTATGAAATTTGATGGAAAACTGACGAAATTACGCTCACAAATTTTGATGTGTCAGCGATATTTACGAATTGGAGATTTTGCCGACTGACTCCCATTTCAGGCCAATTACCTTATTCCAGTCGACCAAATTCTTAGCTATTTATATAGTATTACTTCTATTTTAACAATTGAGCACAAGAAGTCACCCAGTCAACTGTTTCAACTACCCAATAAAGTGATTGGAAATTGGTAATTTGGCCAATTTAACACAGTTCAAAATATTCTAATTTCAAAATAGGATCCAGAATAAACAATGTAGGCACTCCTAGCACTAAACTAACATTTCCTCTGTTCATCAGCTACATTTTCAGGCTTTACAAATGAATTCCATTTTGATTTTATTCACACCAAAAAATAGAAGATTTATTCTTATGTAATGTTGTAATAATTGTATAAATAATATCAGCACATTCGTGAACATATATTAGATGCACCAGCTGACGTGTATTAGATTCGTGACATGTTTACTCTTCAACATCAGCAAAAATTGAACATTTCTACTACTTTGAGTTCAGTTTCAAGCCATTTTCAGTACTAAAACCAATCAAAATCATCTCTATTTCTGTAATATATCTTCCATTCTATCAAACGAGACCAAGAAATCATGAATACAACTGTAAAAAAAACAAAAAACACAGCAAAGTCACTGTTTTAATCCAAAATTACGGTTGCAGGTTTTTTTCTCATGTACTGCGTGCTGCAGGATTTGTTTTATGTGGTGCACACTTACCACATAGATGTGTTCTCTTAACCCTTTGACTGTCACAACCCCAAATACTGAGGTGTCTCCTGGTGTCGCAAAATATCCGAAAAAAAAAAAATTCTTATGAAATGATAGAGAATCTTTTCCCGATAGTAATGACACCAAAAGTATGAAATTTGATGGAAAATGTACGGAATTACGCTCTCGCGAAGTTAGTGATCTCGGCAATATATACGCATTGGTGATTTCGCAGACTGAGCCCTATTTTCGGCCAATTCCATTCTTCCAGTCGACCAAACTCAGCTATTTATTTAGAACTCCATTTGTTCTATCGATTGAGTACAAGAAACCACCAATTTACCGATTTCAACTACCCAATAAAGTGGTCAGAAATTGTCAATTTCAAAATAGGGTCCAGAATAAACAATGCAGACATTCCTGGCACTAAAATAAGATTTTCTCTGTTCATTAGTCACATCTTCAGGCCCCTTTTTTATTCACAAAAAATAGAAGATTTACTGTTATGCAGACTACTGCATTATTGTAAAAATGGTATAAATATAATATCAGTGCACTTGTGTAAGAATATTAGACTCACCAGTTGACGTGTAATGGATGTGTGGCATGATTTATTTACTCTAGAACATTGGCAAAAATTGAACATTCCCGCTACTTTGAGCTCAATTTCAAGGTAGTTTTCTTCATGAAACTAATCAAAATCATCTCTATTTCTGTAATATGTTTTCCATTCTATCAAATGAGACCATGAAAAAGAGAAAACCATAAATACTATACTGACACTGCAGTGAATTTTATGATTGTTTTTCTTGTGATATTTTACTACGTTTTAAAAGTTGTTATAAATGTGTATTTTTTTTTTTTCAACAAGTCGGCCGTCTCCCACCGAGGCAGGGTGACCCGAAAAGAAAGAAAATCCCCAAAAAGAAAATACTTTCATCATTCAACACTTTCACCACACTCATACATAATCACTGTCTTTGCAGAGGCGCTCAGATACGACAGCTGAGAATAGTCCCTCCCAGCTGTCACTATCCCAGACCCCTCCTTTAAAGTGCAGGTAATGTACTTCCCATTTCCAGGACTCAAGTCCAACTAAATCAATTAACTGGTTTCCCTGAATCCCTTCACAAAATGTTACCCTGCTCACACTCCAACATAGTCATGTCCCAAAAACCATTTGTCTCCATTCATTCCTATCTAACATGCTCACACATGCTTGCTGAAAGTCCAAGCCCCTCGCCCACAAAACCTCCTTTACCCCCTTCCTCCAACCTTTTCTAGGACGACCCCTACCCCGCCTTCCTTCCCCTACAGATTTATACGCTCTCCAAGTCATTCTACTTTGATCCATTCTCTCTAAATGACCAAACCACCTCAACAACCCCTCTTCAGCCCTCTGACAAATACTTTTAGTAACTCCACACTTTCTCCTAATTTCCACATTCCGAATTTTCTGCATAACATTTACACCACACATTGCCCTTAGACAGGACATCTCCACTGCCTCCAGCCGCCTCCTCGCTGCAGCATTTGCAACCCATGCTTCACACCCATATAAGAGTGTTGGTACCACTATACTTTTGTACATTCCCTTCTTTGCCTCCATAGATAACGTTTTGTGTCTCCACAGATACCTCAATGCACCACTCACCTTTTTTTTCCTTTATCAATTCTATGGTTAACCTCATCCTTCATAAACCCATCCGCTGACACCCCAAATATCTGAAAACATTTACTTCTTCCATAATCCCTCTCTCCAATGTGATATCCAATTTTTATTTATTTAAATCGTTTGATACCCTCATCACCTTACTCTTATCTATGTTCACTTTCAAGTTTCTACCTTTACACACATTCCCAAACTCATCCACTAACCTTTGCAACTTTTTTTTAGAATATCCCATAAGCACAGTATCATCAGCAAAAAGTAACTGTCAACTCCCATTTTGCCTTTAATTCCCCATAATTTAATCCCACCCCTCTCCCCAACACCCTAGCATTTACTTCTTTTAAAACCCCATCTATAAATATATTAAACAACCATGGTGACATTACACAACCCTGTCTAAGACCTACTTTTACCGGGAAGTAATCTCCCTCTCTCTCCTACACACCCTGACCTGAGCCTCCCTATCCTCATAAAAACTCTTTACAGCCTTCAGTAACTTACTACCTATTCCATACACTTGCAACATTTGCCACATTGCTCCCCTATTCACTATCATATGCCTTTTCTAAATCCATCAATGCAATGAAAACTTCTCTACCTTTATCTAAATACTGTTCACATACATGCTTCACTGTAAACACTTGATCTACACATCCCCTACCCACTCTAAAGCCTCCTTGCTATATATTTTTACACATTATATGTTATACAGATTTGTTTTTATATTAATAATAATATATATATTATTAAATATCTGAAATATGAGATTTTATTGTTATCCCAAACAGTCTCTTTATTACAAATGTATTTGTTTTTTGTAATATAGGCACTGAATTTTTGCTTGAGATACATAAACAATTCCCGGATTTTGTAGAGGTCATTTCGGTTTAGTGTATTCCTATCTGAGAAGTGCAACATTCTTAGCAACAGAAGGAATCTGTTGCAGGGAAGGAGGTCACGGAAGACTGGAGTGCTAATGAAGTGGTCTATGGACCAGTAGTTTGCTATATTGTTCTTATATGTGTGTGGCATAAGCATGATAGTGCCAAGGAATAAATACATTTCAGCCACAGTTGTATCTTTCCACCTGCGCAGCCATGACTATTCTGAAAAATCTGCATGGGCCATTGTTCACTGGTAGCACAGGTTGGTCTGGGTAACAATCAGGTTCATTATTGGCTCATCAAAGTATAGTTGAAAATAGTCTAACTCTGTAGACTCATTTGTGATGGGTCAGTGTGGCATGATGCCACTTCCACTGCCATCAAAATTGAAAGGATGGGGCACGAATGGTGTATGTTCAGTCCACTTCCATTCACGATCAGATGGTGCAGGGTGGACCTGTGGTATAGGACATGGGGGAGCAGGAGGAGGGACGGGAGTGGGGCCAGCACATGATTGAGAGGGTGCCTTGTGGTCCTTCGTCCACACACAGCGCCATGAGGTCCAGGCACCGTGCCACCCACCACCTCTTCCTCCATCCCAGCATACTCTCCTTCATTATCACTTTCACTATCAGTGGCTGGGGTTTTGGATCGTGACCTGCCACGACCCTTGCCTCTGACTGCATATGGCACACTGCCTGAACGTAGGTTATGACGCCCAAAAATACGTTTCACTGGGGAATAATGATAATCACTGTCAATCGATGAATCATCTATGAGCATAAAATCGATTTCATCATCGTCACTAATATCACCTTCACTATCGTCATTATCATACCACATGGAAAATGATAATTTCCTCTTGCGGAGTTCCTTTTGGGTAGTAACACTAGCAACCCCAGAGGTGCTGGGTTGAGGGTCTGTGGCCACACTGGCCACCCCAGAAGTGCTGGGCTGAGGGTCTGGTATGGCCACACTGGCCACCCCAGAGGTGATGGGCTGAGGGTCATCTGGGTTGTCATCAATAGTTTCACTAATTTCTTGATTATTAGTGGCTATATCACTCAAATCCACTAACCTCGCGTTCTGTTTCACTTTCCGAGAATAGTAGATTGTTAATACGAGGCGTGAGTGAATCACGGGGGTTTGCCATGATGTTGACCCAAGATGGAGCTGAAACTAACTGGGGCTACCATGTGGTACCCTGGCGTCCCCGATTTTTTACATACTGTGCACACTGAGTGCGCAGACCCATTCTCTCATGTCTAGGCGACTCAGGCCTATCGCGCTAAATTTGAAAGAATGTAAAATAAAACGTAGATGTACGTTCGGTCAGCTACGCGCGTGAACGTATATCTACGTGTGGACAGTTTAAGGGTTAAGGGAGAAAATTTGTTCGGTAATGGCACTTTAGCAGCCTTCTGGAATGAATTATGCTCGTAACTCGGGGTCCACTGCATGTGAACAGTATTTATATAAAGGTAGTGAAGTTTTCATTGCATTTAAGGATTTAGAAAAGGCATATGATAGGGTGGATAGGGGAGCAATGTGGCAGATGATGCAAGTGGATGGAAAAGGTAGTAAGTTACTAAATGCTGTGAAGACTTACGAGGATAGTGCGGCTCAGGTTAGGGTGTGTAGGTCGTAGACAGGGATGTGTAATGTCACCATGGTTGATTAACATTTATAGATGGTGTTGTAAAAGAAGTAAATGCTAGGGGTTGGGGAGAGGGGTGGGATTAAATTATGGGGAATCAAATACAAAATGGGAGCTGACAGTTACTTTTTACTGATGATACTGTGCTTATGGGAGATTCAAAAGAAAAGTTGCAAAGGATAGTCGATGAGTTTGGGAGGGTGTGTAAAGGTAGAAAGTTTAAAGTGAACATAGATAAGCGTAAGGTGATGAGGGTATCAAACAATTTAGATAAAGAAAAATTGGATATCACATTGGAGGGAGGGAGAATGGAAAAAGTGAATGTGTTCAGAAATTTGGGAGTTGACTTGTCAGCAGATGGGTTTATGAAGGACGAGGTTAACCATAGAATTGATGAAGGAAAAAAGGCGAGTGGCACATTGAGGTATCTATGGAAACAAATAAACGTTATCCATGGAGGCAAAGAAGGAAATGTTCGAGAGTATAATGGTACCAACTTTTATGTGGGTGTGAAGCATGGGTTGTAAATGCTGCCGCAAGGAGGCTAGAGGCAGTGGAGATATAGTGTCTAAGGGCAATGTGTGGTGTAATTATTATGCAGAGAATTCGTAGAGGTACTAAAAATATTAGTCAGAGGGCTGAAGAGGGGTTGTTGAGGTGGTTTGGAGAGCGTATAAATCTGTAGTGGAAGGAAGGCAGGGTAGGGGTCATCCTCAAAAAGGTTGGAGAGAGGGGGGTAAAGGAGGTTTATTGGGCGAGGGGCTTGGACTTACAGCATGCGTGCATGAGCGTGTTAGATAGGAGAGAATGGAGACAAATGGTTATTGGGACCTGATGAGCTGTTGGAGTGTGAGCAGGGTAATATTTTGTGAAGGGATTCAGGGAAACCGGTTAGCCAGACTTGAGTCCTGGAAGTGGGAAGTACAATGCCTGCACTTTAAAGCAGGGGTTTGGGATACTGGCTGTTTATAGAGACATCTAAACTGTCATATCTGAGTGCCTCTGCAAAGAGCGATTATGTATGGGTCATACCGCCTCGATGGGAAACGGCCAAAGTGTTAAAGAAAAAAAAAATTCCACATGTAATAAATGATAGTATAAACATATTTTTAGGATTTTATATGCACTGGCAAGTGAAAAAGAAGGCTGCAATTCACTAAGGCAATATCTGCTTTACTGTGATGGTCTGGAACCTAAGCCACTGGACAGTTCAAGAATTAACTGGGGAAGGGAAGGAACAATCAGCAACCTGAAATCTGGTGGTATGAGCAGGAGGCAGTCATTAAATGGGGAAAGGAAGCTCTAGGTACATTTTTTTTTTTTGTCACTGTTCAAAATCACATTATACAAATGATCATTAAGTAGCTGTGCACTTCACCATTGGATAAGACTCCATAACTGTAAATTTAGAAAAAAAAAAAAATTGGCCAAACAGATAACAGGATATTTTTCTTATATAAACAGATTGGTGGAACAAACAATAAAATAAATTGAAAGTGGTAATAGAAGATAAAATAACTAGAAATTTTAAAGATGACCAAGAAGTCAAACTGAATCAAACTGCAATAAAATTTCACCCAGTAATTGTATAGAACACTGAACTGTTATTTACCAATGAAGCACTCTTTGATTCCTCTTTGGCTTCCCCTTCATCTGTCTCACTTTTCTGGGCCTGCATTTTTTGTCGAGCAGCCAGAATGTGAGCCCTTAGACTGCTGCTACTGCTTCCGCCACCACACGTTTTACCCTTTCCAGAGATAAGTTTAGTCTGTGCAGTTCTCTTCTGAAATGACAAAAATAAAAAGGAAAGCTATTAAAACTGCTTACTACACTTCCCCTTTACTCTGAAAGCTTTTCTCAGCAACCCTTCCCATCAGTTGGAAATACTGTAGTCCCACACCACTACTTTAAACCCTTCACCTGACTAATCTTTTCAATTCTCACCTCACTCCCTGCTACACCAATTGCCCCTCCTCTCCAAAATACTTACAACACCCCTCTCCGAACCATCTGCCATTGCCTCCAAGCTTCCAGAAATGGCCTGCTGATCAACTTGCCAGTACCTGCAACTTGTCTACTCACAGATTCAAGGGTCAAACATCAGGAATGATCCAGTGTAAAGAGGCAGGAAAATGTAAATTTTGGAATATCACAATTTTTACAAGAAAGCTACAGTGGACACCCGAGTTTCATGATTATTCCGTTCCAGAGTGTCCGCTGAAAGGCAAAATTCACGAATGGCAATCCATTTTCCCCATAAGAAATAATGGAAATCCAATTAATTCGTTTCAGACACCCAAAAGTATTAACAAAAAATAATATTTTTAGAAATTAAATATAGATTTACATACAGAAAACTGACGAATAAATATAAACCACTAATAAAATGGATAAATGAACATTTAACATCACACTTATTTTTATTGAAGATTTGTTGGTGTATGGAACACGGGTAGGAGGGGAGAGGGAGAAGAGAGGGAGGCGAGTTTATTATGCTTCAATATGATGCTAATATCTCTACGGCTTGTTTATCTATCACAATTCATCTAATATGACATATTAAACAATATTAATAACATAGAAACATGACATACTCTAGAATGAATAAAATGTGTCTTTACAAATATGAGGAGTAAGTGGTGCTGGTGTTATTGTTGGGTTTATAAGGGCCACTGAGAGAAGCCGTACATATTAGTGTTAGTGGAGGCGGCATCAGAAACCACCACCATTCACACTGAAACAATGTACGTAATTTATAAATAAGAAATATTTACACTTACCTTGGAGGAGATGTTAAGTTTGATGGAGATGCTGGCAGAGGTTTAGGGTGGTGGAAGATAGCAGGGCAGCGTATGTTCAGTTGCTCTATATTCCTCCAACAACATTGGAGAGTTACTTTCGTGTCCTTTTTCTATCGCTTTACTTGCTACACTGTTAATTCTACACTTTATTGCTGGCTGGCGCTATAGCCTTTATCGACTCCTGCTGCTTTAGTATCATACACATCGTAGAATCACTGAAGGCACATTCTCCTCTCTCTCTTCCTCCTCCACTTTGGTACTTTGCTAAGAGTTTTTTCTTTAATTCTATTGTGTTTCTCACCTTCTTTACCAAAAGGCTGGCACTAGGAGCTTTCTTTGGGCCCATGGTGGCTTATTTAGCAGTTGCAAGCACAAAAAATGGATTATTATGAAATGTTTCGTATGAAGCTGTGGGATGATGGTCACTCGCCCACAAACAATGCCATACTGACTGAATGTTGTGTGGGAGCCTTTGTGTACGCCCGGCCGCTTGGACGCGTTCCGTACCACCGCTGAATCGCAAAAAAAATCATGAACCTCTAGTATTTTTTGCCGAAAAAAGGCGCTGAAAGGCGAAATTCACGAAACACGATGCCGCTGAAACTCAGGGGTCCACAGTAATACCTAAATAACCTACATTAACCATTGCAGTTACATTAAATCTATGGCTAAACCTAGATAAAAATTTGACATTAAAAACTGGCCAATCATAAGTGGATAGAGTAGCAGAGAGTAATTAAAATTGCCCAAGACTCCAGACCTTAGGTGACTTTCATCAACAATCAGGAAAGACTCTGAACTGTGCCTCCATTGGGAGGCACTTTCCTGAGTCAACATGTCAAGGTGCCCAAAAGAATGATGGAACAAGATGAACCAGCAAAGTAACATTGTATTCTCTCTAACCAAGTCAAAATCTGTCTGGGAGATATTAACTAGAATCGATATTTGAAAATTTAACGAAGGTGAGACTACCAGAAAACTGTATAAAAAAGCCAATGTTAGGACGAGTGTTTCTGTTTGAGATGCAAGAGAAATTACTTCATCTAGGTCTTAGGCAACAATTGAGAAAGTAGCCAATTTTGAGAAGATAAAAACTACAATTCCATGATAATCCACAGTTCAAATATGCAAGACCCATAACATTCACTGGGAAGTGGGGAGCAAGGAATTTTAAACTTCTGGAGTGGCAAAAGAGGAACGTATAGGACGGATGTTCTGAGAAAGAGGGGCAGCATGCAGAGTAGAAGAATGTTGGGAAATTGAACTTAAGAGTAGAAGATGGCCCTGCATGAACCTCTGCCTCCATCACAAGAGCAACAGAGAGAACAGACTGTGTGGAATCTGATACAGAAGTAAGTTTCAGATGGGAGCCCTTCAAATTTGTTAAGTACAAAAGGTGAAGGAAAGGTGACTATCAAATACAAAAAGTCATGAAAACATGATATCCTAGAGAGAAGACCAGTTCTTTGAAGTCGGTCCATAACCTAGCCATACAACATGCCCTCTTTCTCCTTTAAGAGGCAGATTTCATGTACCACAATTAATAAAGCAACCCATCCTCATAAATCCTAAAAGGATTTCTTACATATGGTTTACAGCAAATTTCTCAATTTACTTTAATTAGGTTAGGTTAGATTGGTCTTTATCAATAAAACAATTAGTCATAACATACCACAAGGACAAATTAAATAAAAGATAACGATAAAAAGTCAACATGTAAACCCCAAAACTGGGACAGATTGTGAGCACTAGAAATATTGAAGTCAGATAATCAGTCTAAGGCTTTAAATGGTCACCCACTAGAGTATCTTAACATTGAAATACAGTGGACCCCCAAATTTCGTGAGTTGCATCCAGCGCCAACTTCACGGGCTTATATCTTGGTAAGTACTGATCTTAAATTTTTTATTTTATCTTATAACGTGAAGAATAATGCCCTCTTCATTTAAAAAAAAATTTTTTTAAATATTCGGAGCCATAGGTGGGTGAACATAGATCTATGTTTGGACAGTTAAGGGGTTAAATTGCAACATTGTCAACAGTTTTAATTCTGGGGGTCATGACAGTGAAAGAATGAATACATTGCAAGAATATGAGAAGCAGCCCCAGCACAATTCAAACATCTAAAATGTTTGTAGGGTTTCTCTCTACAACCTGGGAAGATACACAGGGAAGCCTGCTAGTGACTGACAACTTACAGAGGAGTCCCAAAATACTAGCACTTATGACACTGTTGAGAAGTGGGTAAGAGCTCTGTCAGCCTTAAGTGGTTACTTGCTAGATATGCAATAGTGGTAAGTTCGCCATTGTCAAATGTTAATATGGGAACATAACTCTGGTATTTCCACTGTCCTCTTGCAGTTCTTGGAAAAATATTGTCTGTGCATTCAGTAAATGAGCAATTATGTACTACTGAGTGAGGATAACTGTTCCACACCATGTAATACAATGAATATGATTTAGTACAATAACAGACATATAATTTGTAGTTTTGTCAATTTGTTTGCTTGGGTACCATCATTAACCAGTACTCCACGTACCCAGTTATACTGGGTACAAACAATGACCTTAGGACTTTATGAAGCTTCTCTTAGATTAATGTAATTTTAACAAATATGAGCTATATTACTCATGTGGAGTAATAGAGCCCAATATGGAGAACTTGGATTATAGTAAAGAGGAGGTCAAGAAGTACCTATCTGGCATGATATTGTAGAACGAAAGTAATTAAGTGAGGTACCACATGGGCAATTTGCAAATTGCCTTTGTGTAGTTATAGCTGGTGTAGAAGATCATTAATAATACAAAAACTTCAAGCAAGACAAAAATGAACATCCATGAACAAAATTTAAATGAATCTGGTATACCTGTACAGTTATTGTTAAACTAGAAAAACCAGCTACAGCTAAGAAAAATAGTATATAAAAAGGAACCAGATATCGTAGGTCAAACAAACAAAATTAAGAAAAAATATGCTAAATGAGATGCTGTAGTTATATCAAAACCATTGTAAACAAACATACTGTCTGAGCATGAGAAGTGTAACTTTTGAATAGATACAGGGAACCTATAGTCAGACTTTAGCCCTGGAGGTGGGAAGGGCAGTGGAAGAATGTTAAAGTCAGGTTAATTTGACTGTGATGGCAGCACACTTTTGGAAAATCAGAAATTGAGTGAATGTTATACCTGGAGAGGGTTTTGGGGGTCAACGCCCCAGCGGCTCTGTCCGAGACCAGGCCTTGTGGTGCATCAGGGTCTGATCAACCAGGCTGTTAGTGCTGGCTGCACATAAACCAACGTACGAACCACAGCCCGGCTGATCAGGTACTGCTTTAGGTGCCTGTCCACTGCCTTCTTGAAGACAGTCAGGAGTCTACTGGTAATCCCCCTTATGTATGCTGAGAGGCAGTTGAACAGTCTTGGGCCCCTGACACTTGTTGTGTTGTCTCAGTGTACTCGTGGCACCCCTGCTTTTCATTGGGGAAATGTTGCATCTAATGCAAAGTCTTTTGCTTTCGTAGGAAATGATTTGTGTGTGCAAGTTTGGTACTAATTTCTCTAGGATTTTCCATGTATATATTATCACGCATCTTTCTCGCCTGCGTTCCAGAGAATACAAATCAAGGGACTTCAACCGTTCCCAGTAATTTAGGTGCTTTATCATACTAATGAGTGCCGTGAAAGTTCTCTGTACACTCTCCAGGTCAGCAATTTCGCCTGCCTTGAAGGGGGTCAGTTAGTGTACAGCAGTATTCCAGCCTAGAGAGAACAAGCGATTTGAAGAGAATCATAATGTTAGTGAATGCTTTTGTTTTTTTCAGTTCACCCTGCTTGGCAATAGATTGCAGTTAAAAAAATATATACAATTATAATTGAGAAAGCACTAAACTCAAGGGTTATATTGTCACAACAAATGGAGATAATTAGGTTTGATCCAAGAAGGGCAACCTCAATGCCTTCCACAAGCATCAATGCAAACCAATTCTTTGAAGAGTTTACTTAGAAGCTAAAGTTAAAAAGCTTGGGAACAATGAATTGAAGGAAGACTCCACACATTTAAAATTTAATGGTACCTTTATCACTTCACTTGTTAGAGATATATACACCCTTGAGATTGAGCTCAACACAGATTAACTTGGCAAAATAAATAATGTAATTTTTGGTGTTTACCTTAGGTGTCAAAGTTTGTGATGGCAATTTCTCTTCCTTCCATCCATTACTTCTGACCTTCTCAAGGTTACCGAACCTCCTGATGACATCTTCTACCTGCATAATCAATTTTTTTTAACAAATATCAATACACCACAAAAACAGTAAGGTTGAAATTCTTGCTGTAAAGCTAGCTGATGAACAAGATATGGGGGCTTGGTTCTGCAAAATACACTCGACATTCAAACCATTCTTTTAAACCTTCAAACTAATTTTTTAAACCAAATGTATTCATATTGTATGCATGCACGATGGGCTCACTATTTGGGAGACAAGTTAAGAAATGTAAATTTAATAGTTATGACTTTTGTTAAACCTGAATTATATTACAGCCTCTCCTCACTCAATAGCGGAGTTCTGTTCCTAAGACCACATTGGTAAACAAATTTGTTGCTAAGTGAGGAACATACAGTGGACCCCCGCCTAACGAACAAAATTCATTCCAGAAGCCTACTCAAGTGCCATTACCGAACGAATTTACTTCCTTAAGAAATAATGTCACGTAGGTTAGTCTATTTCAGACCCCCAAAAATACACTTCCACAAGCACTTACAATATTATACTTACATAATTGTACGATTTCCGGGGTGTTTGTTAGCCGGGGGTCCACTGTATAATAATAATAATAATAATAATAATAATAATAATTTTTATTTGGACATGATACAGAGAATTACATTTGGTTATTGAGATTACATGAGGTGTACATGCCAAAAGCCCCTAGTATGCAGGGCATTTTGGGCAGACTTAAAATTAACTTAAAACTAGATTGTAAGAATTTTTGTAGATAGTATACACTGAGTAAAGGTGAGTATTTAAGCTATGAAATTTGAACATAGTTTTGTACTTTTGTCTTCATTATAAAATTAATTAAATCAGATTAAACAAATTAAAGCAATAATAATAATAAAATAATAAGAAGTTATGGTTGATAATTTATAAAATAAGTAAAGTTGCAGAACAATAGTAATAAACAACTCTTAATTGTTGGTTTGTGTTGCATGAGTGGATATACATAAACAAGATGTATTACAGTATTGGTCTCACAGGCCACAAAAGTTACTTGAAAAAATAAATTAGAAAAGTAATGAAAAAATAGAAAAGTAAAAATATTGCGTACTGAGTGAGCGGCAGTCGCCAATGTTGCCATCAGCGGTTCACTTTGTCAACTTCACGCCTCTATCTCGGTAACTACTGATCGCAAAAATTTTGTTTTCTAACACTCAGAAAATTATTCTTAAGATTTTGGTGATTTTTTTGGGGGGGGTGATATTTTTCGACACGGCAAATTTGTGAGCGGGGCTCTCAACAGTGAAAGGGCTAAAACAGCGAGTTTGCAGTATATTTTCTTATAGTATTTATGGTTGTATTCTCGTTTTCTTGGTTTCATTTGATAGAATGGAAGATATATTACAGAAATTGAGGTGATTTTGAATGGTTTACAGACTAAAGGTAGCTTGAAATTTAGCTCAAAGTAGCGGAAATGTTAGATTTTTGACGATGTTCAAGAGTAAACAAATCACATCAAGCGTCCAATACACTTCAACTGGTGGGTTTAACCCTTTCAGGGTTATTGACGTACTAGTACGGCTTACGCCCTGGGGTTATTGACGTACTAGTACGCCTAAATTCTAGCGCCCTCAAATCAAGCAGAAACAGGCTGTTAGGCCTAGATGTGATAGAATGGGTCTGTGCGGTCAGTGTGCGCAGTATAAAAAAATTCCTGCACCACACAGTGCATAATGAGGAAAATAAAACTGACCGTGTTTTTGGTTAAAAACAGCGACTTTGCAGTCTATTTTCGTATGGTATTTATTGATGTATTCTCGTTTTCTTGGTCTCATTTGATAGACGGGAAGATATATTACAGAAATAGAGATGATTTAGATTGGTTTGACAACGACAAGTACCTTGAAATTGAGCTCAAAGTAGTGAAAATGTTCGATTTTTGACGATGTTCAAGAGAAAACAAATCACACCATGCATCCAATACACATCAACTGGCGAGTCTAATATTCATGCACATATGCTATAATATTATTTATACCATTTTTACAATGATGCAGTTGTATACATAACAGTAAATCTTCTATTTGTTTGCGAGAATAAAAATTCAAAATGAAAAGCAAAAGTAATGTAAGAGGGGCCTGGAAACGTGACTAATGAACAGAGAAGACGTTATTTTAGTGCCAGGAATGTCTGCCTTGTTTATTCTGGACCCTATTTTGAAATTGGCATCGTTTGAAATTGGCCAAATTGCCATTTTCTGACCACTATTTTGGGTAGTTGTAATAGGTAAATAGGCGGTTTCTTGTATTCAATCGATAGAAGAAATGGAGTTCTAGCGAAATTTTAGTTGTCTGAAACATTGGAATTTGCCGAAAATAGGGCTCAAAGTGGGCGAAATCGCCGATGCGTAAGTGTCATGGCTGCCGCTAACTTCGCGAAAGCATAATTCCGTTAGTTTTCGATCAAATTTCATAATTTTTGTGGCGTTATGATCGGTAAAAGGTTCTCTATCATTTCATAAGAAAAAATAATTTTTTTATTTTTTTTAAATTCTTGGACCCTGAGAACGATTTTCGGAGACCCCCCTTGGACCCTGAAAGGGTTAATATGCATTCACTAATGTGCTGATATTGTTTACACAATTATTACAATTATGCAGTAGTCTGAATAACAGTAACTCATTTTTTTGTGTGAATAAAAATTCAAAATGAAAAGCAAGTGTAATATAAGAGGAGCCTGGAGATGTGACTAATGAACAGAGAATATGTTATTTTAGTGCCAAAAATGTCTGCATTGTTTATTCTGGCCCCTATTTTGAAATTGGCCTTTCTTGAATGTGTGAAATTGGCCAAATTAGTAGTTTCTCATCACCTTTTCGTGTAATTGAAATAGGTAAATGAGCAGTTTCTTGTACTCGATAAATAGAATAGAAGGAGTTCTAGCGAAATAGCTACGAGTTTGGTCGAGTGGAACAAAGGAATTGGCCAAAAATAAGAATCAAAGTGGGTGAAATCACCAATGTGTAAATATCGCCGAGACTGCCAACTTTGCGAGAGCATAATTCCATAAGTTTTCCATCAAATTTCGAACTTTTGGTTTCATTACCTTCGGAAAAAGATTCTATTATTTACTAAGAAAAATTATTTTTTGAAAATTATTTGAGCACATTTGCAAGCAGGGGTCCTGACACTCAAAAGGTTAAATATACACCACAACAATTTCTGGAAAGCAAGTTATAAAGCTTTCATGTAATTAATAAATTACCAGATGACATTTGAAGTTAAAGTCAGCTTGACAAAGCAATCCCAAGATACAACACTGCCTGTAAATGAAGCAGTGGAGAAAAACTATAGAAAAGCAAAAAACACAAAGTGCTTCCTGAGATAGCAATAATGAAAACAGAAAACTGACATGCAAGACTTGACAAACTTTACCTGGAAGTAAATAATATCCCAAAACCCTTGAAGATCGAGGAAGGTTACCTCTTTCTCCCCACGTTTAAATTCACAATCGTCAATCAAACCAGCAAACTGAGAGAACCGCTCTTTCATCAGGAGCTCAGCTTGACCTGAAATAGTTAAAGCAATTTTTATTGAAAATCTGTCATATGTATGATATACATAAAAAAAATAATACCTGTTAAACTTTAATATGACATTCTTTTCAAATAAAATCAGCAATGTAATTATTAAAAGCCAGGCAGTGTCTTCAATACATGCATTAGCCATTAGGATTATGCCTGGACGAAGAACATCTAATAAAGTTACTAAATGATTAATCTGAGAAATTCACATTATGTAGTACAGCCTCTCCTCACTTAACGACTGTGTCCTGTTCCTAAGACCACGTCGGTAAACAAATTCGTCGCTAAGTGAGGAGCATACTATAATGGTAGTGGGTTTCTGTCAACTATCTTTGATATTGGTTTAATGTCACCTTTGCACCATTTATAACATTTCTGGTATATTTTTAAAAATTTATACAGTAGTGTACTGTATATTGTAATAAACAGAATAGAGGAAATCAGCTCTATACATACATTTAGGTATGCATACTGGTCAGAGCGCCCGTCATAAGTCCGAGGCGTCAGTAAATGAGTACGTAGCTAAGTGAGGAGAGGTTGTACTGTATAACAGTAACAAGCAAAAATTATTTAAGACCTGTATATTTTACAAATATTCTGTTCCTAAGGAAGATATAAGCAGACTTTTCCAGTGGGCAGTGGAGAACATGATGTTCAATGGTGATAAGTTCCAGCTGCTTAGGTATGGAAAGAATAAAGAACTCAAAAGGAACACTATATACAAAACTCAAGAGGGTCACCAAATAGAACGAAAGGAACACGTAAAGGACCTGGGAATAACTGTCGGCTGATCTTTCTTTTAAAGATCACAACAAGACAAAGATCACAACAGTCAGGAAGATAATGGGGTGGGTATTGAGAACTTTCAAAACAAAGGAAATAATGCTGATGGTGACACTCTTCAAATCACTAGTGCTCCCTCACTTAGAATATTGATCAGTGCTGACAGCCCCATTCAAAGCAGGAGAAATATCAGAGCTGGAACAAATACAGAGATCGTTTACGGCTCACATTGAGCCAGTAAAACATTAAATTATTGGGAACACCTTCAAGTCTTGAACATGTACTCATTGGAGCGGAGGAGAGAGATACATGATAATATATACGTACCTGGAAAGTACTTGAGGGCCTGGTCCCAAATCTACACTGCCATAACATACTGCAGTGAGATATGGGAGAAAGTGTAAAATAAACCCAGTGAGAAGCAGGGGTGCAGTGGGGACAATAAGGGAACACTATCAACATCCAGGGTCCCAGACTATTCAACATCTTACCAGAAGATGTCCAAAACACAGCTGGGACAAGTGTAGAAGCCTTCAAGAGGAAACTGGACAAGTATCTTCACAAGGTGCCAGATCAACCAGGCTGTGAGAGATATGTGGGGCAGTGGACCTCCAGCAGCAATAGCCTGGTTGACCAGGCAAGCACCAGATGAGCTGGCACACGGCCGGGCTCAGTAGAGAAACTCTCGAAACTCTTCAAAGGTTTATCAAATTATTATTATAATAAAAAAGAAGTGCTAAACCACAGGGGTTATACAGCAAGGTTTATCAAAGGAAAGGTACAAGTTCATAATTTATCATTAGTTTAATAAAATATCAATGCAAAATACCAGACAAAAGAATTTTTGCTCTGCTTGGTGTTTCAAAGAGCCTATTGCTGCTTTTCATATGACTAGAATGTAATTACTATACAGCCTCTCGTCACTTAGCGACGTACTCTTATACCAACCGCTCTGATTTACAACCAGCTCTCCAACCAGTATGCAAACCTATGGTGTTCCTCACTTTCTTTACCACATCAGTGCCACTAGGAAGCTTCTTTGGACCCATGGTGACTTATTTCAGTCAATCAATAAACAATCACTAAACAATGAATTTATTGTGAAATGTTTGGATGAGCGTGCAGGGTAATGTTCACTCAAGGATAAACAAAGCTAGACTGGCTCACGGCACCTGCGCGGCGAGGCGCGCAAGCAAGGGCTGGCGGACAGGTCTGGTACTCCGGCCAAAACTCTGGGCAAAATTAGGCTGAAAAGTGACCAAAACTCGAAGCAGCTGATACTTGAAGTGGCCGAAACTCAGGGTTTCACTGTATACAAATGTACAGTCACTGGACATGTTCATAGAAGTTCTGCAGCTTGTGGAACTCTTTGAAACATGGTTTCATGTACAGTGGTGTTTTACATTCCTCACACAAAACTAGTGTAACTGGATTTTTGTGGGCATTTTTTTGCATGTGCACAAACAAAACACCTCTTCTGAGCAGTTTTCTTCAAAATAGTAGCAGGCAGTTGTGTTAGGCAGTTATCATAGGTTGATGATCATCTGGGTCGTCATTCCTTCCTTCCTACCTACCTACCTTCCTTCCATCTCATGGAGAGAAGACCAGAGTGAAGATGAAGAGAAAACGGATGAAGTAAGCAGGGGCGTCGCTCAAATAACAGGCCTCTACTAACGTCTGAGACCAACCTAGTACTGTATATACGTACTACATACTTAGCTCAGTGGTGACCTGTACTTAGCTCAGTGGTGACATGTCTAGTGTACTCTATGGACTGAACCAAGATGCCCTCCATTGAGCAACTTTACCAGCAGCTTAAGGAAGAATTGAGGGTAGCGAAGCTTGAGATACAGCAATTGACGAAGGAAAACAAGAGGATTCGTAGTAGTCCTCCTGTTGTGAGTCCACAGGTCAAAAAGGGAACCTGGGCAGTGGCCGGACAGCATGGAACAAAGTTGAAGATCAAGAAGACGAATGGAGAGGTAGAAATGACGAGGAAAGAGACTGCTGTGGAACTTTCGAACTCCTTTTCTGTGCTACCAGACGAATGCGAGTCGACTACTGGGAACATCACGATGAAAAACATCAAGGTAAGAATATTGTGCTTGTTGGGGACAGTCAGTTTAGGTACATGGATCGGTATGATCTGCGGCAACGCAGACCGGGCACTCCACCACAGAGCTGCAGTATTTAGCGGGATGTCCAAAGTCCCAGCAATTTCGACACTGTTGAGGAGTAGGGACTACTTTATGGACCTCTAGGCGATGGCCCGCTATATAAATGGAGGACGGGAGTTCAGGGCAGTCAAAGGTTAAGCGGGAGATGTTACTGGGAAAGCCCCTTCACCCACGAGTGGGTAGGACGTATGTATCCACTTTGAGAATAGGAAGGTCCTGAAGGGCTAACTGCTTCGAAATATCACTGCAAGACAAAATCACTGTACAATGGTACGCGGTAAAACCACCGTACCACTGCAAGAACTGAGAGTAGCATGCTTGTGAACTGTGATTGGAAAGTTATCTATGGAAGTAATATGGGAAAGATCATGAGCTTGTTCTGCATTCTGACCTAACGATGCATGCTTCGCTTCAAAAAGCATGGAAGGATATATTCTGGCCAACGTGTTGTAAAAGAGCTTTACCAACACTATGGTCAGAAAGATAATCAGTTGGAGATGTCGGTTGTAGGGAAAAAATTTAGTCCACTGCATACTTGTAAATAAGGTGCGGAAAGGAAGTGGGTGTCGCGTACATCATTGGGTAGAACGAGTAGACATTGAAGAACCATCATCATTAACCCTTTCGGGGTTTTGGCCGTACTAGTACGGCTTACGCCCTGGGGTTATGGAAGTACTAGTACGCCTAAATTCTAGCGCCCTCAAATCAAGCAGAAACAGGCTGTTAGGCCTAGATGTGATAGAATGGGTCTGTGCGGTCAGTGTGCGCAGTATAAAAAAATTCCTGCACCACACAGTGCATAATGAGGAAAAAAAAACTGACTGTTTTTGGTTTAAAACAGCGACTTTGCAGTCGATTTTCGTATGGTATTTATGCTTGTATTCTCGTTTTCTTAGTCTCATTTCATAGAATAGATGATATATTACAGAGATAATTTTGACTGGTTTCACGATGAAAAGTACCTTGAAACTGAGCGCAAAGTAGCGAAAATGTTCGATTTCGGCCGATGTTCAAGAGTAAACAAATCACACCATGCGTCCAATACACATCAACTGGCGAGTAATATTTTTGCACAAGTGCGCTGATATTATTTATACCATTTTTACAATGATGCAGTTGTATACATTACAGTAAATCTTCTATTTTTTGTGAGAATAAAAATTCAAAATGGAAAGCAAAAGTAATGTAAGAGGGGCCTGGAGACGTGACTAATGAACAGAGATGTTATTTTAGTGCCAGGAATGTCTGCCTTGTTTATTATGGACCCTATTTTGAAATTGGCATTGTTTGAAATTTGTGTGAAATTGGCCAAATTGCCATTTTCTTACCACTATTTTGGGTAGTTGAAATTGGTAAATAGGCGGTTTCTTGTACTCAATCGATAGAAGAAATGGAGTTCTAGCAAAATAGCTATAATTTTAGTAGACTGAAACATTGAAATTTGCCGAAAATAGGGCTCAAAGTGGGCGAAATCCCCGATGCGTAAATGTCATCAATACCGCTAACTTCGCGTAAGCATAATTCCGTTAGTTTTCGATCAAATTTCATAATTTTTGTGGCGTTATGATCGGAAAAAGATTCTCTATCGTTTCATAAGAAAAAAATAAAAAATTTTTTTTTAAATTCTTGGACCCTGAGAACGAGTTTCGGAGAGGGTCCTTGGACCCCCAAAGGGTTAAATGGTCTGGAATGTTTAGGCATAGTACCGCGGGTGGCCCTACCCAAGATAGGTGGGCGATCCGAAAACCGTCACACCGTATTCAGGGAAGCCGGACAGTTACAGGCATGCAAGAGGCAGAGGCACTAACAGAAATGGGCAGAGCCTCAGCACCTGGAGCAGGTGATGAAGCGTCACCAGCAGAAGGTACAGGGGTATGGGAAGAGTAAAGAATGGTCCAACAATGAAGCCGGGTCAGAACAAGATGCAGGAACAGAAAAGGGCCTGGGAGCAGGAAGGGTATCACAGAACGAAGACTCCATGACAATGGTACTTCTTTTATTATTTTAAAGAAAAAAAAGAAAGGAAAGAAAAAAAAAAAAGAGGGACAGCAGAGGGACAGTCACTAGAAGGCATGAAGGGCTGTAAGTTCCTCCTCTCATCCGAGAGGACCTTGAGCCCGCAAGTGGTGCAGATGCAGAGTGGAACCTGTGCCATACCCTACCCTTCATGCCAGTAAACCAGCACTCCGGGATAGTAACCTCACATCTACCGAACTACCTCGGTGGACAAAAGAGAAGGCGGTCGGAGACCCGCCACAAAGCATACCTCCTTCGGCTGTCACCTCCCAGAACCGACAGGCAGTCCCTGGAGATACACCTGTCATCTGCAGGACACCCCACCCACTTCTCGGAAATCTGAGAAGGGAGCAGGGCGCCTCCAGACAATCCAGATTCCACGGCAAACTACACCACACCCAAGGAACCTCACGGAACGGGATGAACTCCGGCACACTTCCCCCTACCTAGAAACAGTGATGCCAGAGGGAAGGACCCCAGAGGCTACAAACAGGACAGTGAAAAGGGAGGGTTGAGAGGGGAAAGGAAGGGGAAAAGGGGGGATGGGAGAGGGAAGGGAGGATTGGGGGGTAATTAGGTTCGGTCTGAGGAAGAAGACCAAAAGGTCCAATTCCTCAGACCAATAGCCTCTTTACCACGACAAGGAGCCCCCCTTAAAGAGGTAGGCCCTTTGTTGTTCACAATTTATATAAACGACATTGATGAGGGAATGAAAAGCAACATAAGCAACTTTGCTGATGACACCAAAATAGGTCACCTAATTCATTCTAATGAGGACATTAGAGCACTCCATGAAGATTTGAATAGACTGATGCAGTGGTCGGAGAAGTGGCAGATGCAGTTTAATATAGACAAATGCAAAGTTATAAATATTGAACAAGAAAATAACGATGCCACATATAAACTAAATAATGTTGATCTTAATATTACTGATTGCGAAAAGGATTTGGGAGTTCTGGTTAACAGTAATCTAAAACCAAGACAAAGTGCAGAAAGTGTTTGCAATAAAGTCAAAAGAATCCTTGGCTTCATATCAGGAGCATAAATAATAGGAGTCCTCAGGTTGTTCTTCAACTCTTATATATCTTTGGTTAGGCCTCATTTAGATTATGCTGCACAGTTCTGGTCACCGTATTACGGAATAGATATAAATGCACTGGAAAACCTACAAAGGAGGATGACAAAGTTGATCCCATGTATAAGAAATCTTCCCTATGAGGACAGACAGAGCCCTGAATCAAGACTATAGAAAGGCGTAGAATTAGGGGGGATATGACTGAGGTGTATAAATGGAAAATGCCGGGAGCAATGGGCTAGTAACCCCTTCTCCTGTATACATTACTAAAAAAGAGAAAACTTTATAAAACTGGGATGCTTGAATGTGCGTAGATGTAGTGTGGATAAGAGATGTTTGCTGATGTTATGAAGGAAAAGAAGTTGGATGTCCTGGCCCTAAGCGAAACAAAGCAAGTTTCAGTGGGGAGAAATAAATCGGATTAAGTCAGAAGTATCAGAGTTACAGCTAAAGAAGGGGTAGCAATAACATTGAAGGATCAGTTATGGAAGGAGAAGAGGGAATATAAATGTATAAATTCAAGGATTATGTGGATTAAAATAAGGGTCGGATGCAAAGTGGGTCATAATAAGCGTGTATGCACCTGGAGAAGAGAGGAGTGTAGAGGAGAGAGAGATTTTGGGAGACTCTAAGCGAATGTATAGGAACTTTTAAACCAAGTGAGAGTAAATGTGGTAGGGGACCTAAATGCTAAAGTAGGAGAAACATTTAGAGTGTGTGGTAGGTAAGTTTGGGGTGCCAGGTGTAAATGATAATGGGAGCCCTTTGATTGAACTTTGTATAGAAAGGGGTTTAGTTATAGATAATACATATTTTAAGAGGATAAATAAGTATACAAGATATGATGTAAGGCATAATGACAGTAGTTTGTTGGACTACGTATTGGTAGATAAAAGACTGTTGAGTAGACTTCAGGATGTACATGTTAATTGAGGGGCCACAGATATATCAGATCACTTTTTAGTTGTAGCTACAGTGAGAGTAAAAGGTAGATGGGATACAAGGAAAATAGAAGCAGCAAGTAAGAGGTGAAGGTTTATAAACTAAAAGAGGAGGCAGTTAGGGTAAGTTATAAACAACTATTGAAGGATAGATGGGCTAGTGAGAGTATAGGCAATGGGGTAGAAGATCTATGGGGTAGGTTTAAGAATGTAGTGTTAGTGTGTTCAGCAGAAGTTTGTGGTTACAGGAAAGTGGGTGCAGGAGGGAAGAAGAGTGATTGGTGGAATGATGATGTAAGGAGAGTATTAAGAGAAAAAGTTAGCATATGAGAGGTTTTTACAAAGTAGAAGTGATGCAAGGAGGGAGGAGGAGTATATGGATAGAAAAAGAGGTTAAGAAAGTGGTGAAGCAATGTAAAGAGAGCAAATGAAAGGGTGGGCGAGATGTTATCAAAAATTTTCTAGAAAATAAGAAAGTTTTGGAGTGAGATTAATAAGTTGAGGAAGCCTAGGGAATGAATGGATTTGACAGTTGAATGAGGAAGAGCCAGTTGTGAGTGTGGGGGAAGTTCGTGAGGCAGTGGGTAGAATGAAAGGGAGTAAAGCAGCTGGGATTGATGGGATAAAGATAGAAATATTAAAAGCAGGTGGGGATATAGTTTTGGAGTAGTTGGTGCTATTATTTAATAAATGTATGTATGAAAGAGGGTAAAGTACCTAGGGATTGGCAGAGAGCATGCATAGTTCCTTTGTATAAAGGCAAAGGGTACAAGAGTGCAAAAATTATAGGGGAAGAAGTCTGTTGAGTATACCTGGTAAGGTGTATGGTAGCGTTATTATTGAAAGAATTAAAAGTAAGACGGAGAGTAGGACAGCAGATGAACAAGAAGGCTTTAGGAAAGGTAGGGGGAGTGTAGACCAAGTGCTTCCAGTGAAAAATAGGTTAACAGTGCTTAGATAAGTGTAAAAAGGTTTTTGTGGCATTTATGGATTTTGAAAAGGTGTAAGACAGGGTGATAGGGAGGCAATGTGGCAGATGTTGCAGGTGTATAGAATAGGAGGTAGGTTACTGAAAGCAGTGAAGAGTTTTTACGAGGATAGTGAGCCTCAGGTTAGAGTATGTAGGAGAGTGGGAGATTATTTCAAGTTAAAGTAGGCCTTAGACAAGGATGTGTGATGTCACCATGGTTGTTCAATATATTTATAGATGGAGGTTTTAAGAGAAGTGAATGCATGGGTGTTGGCAAGTCGGTGTCCCTCAAGGTAGTGTCCTGGGGCCACTCCTATTCCTCATTTACATAAATGACCTACCGAATGCATCACAACTACTCAAACCCATTTTGTTTGCAGATGACAACATATGTCTTCTCTCACCCAAATCCAGTCGTACTAGCCAACACAGTTAATGCCGAATTACAGAAAATATCAACATGGATGATGACAAATAAGCTTACTCTCAATACGGACAAGACCTACTACATTCAGTTTGGAAACAAAGCTGCAAATGTTCCACTTAACATAACGCTAAATGGCTCACCCATCACAAGGCTCACAGAGGAAAAATTCCTAGGAATCCACCTTGACAGTAGTCTTAAATTCCAAACACACATACAACAAATTTCCAAGAAAATCTCAAGGACAGTAGGTATATTATCTAAGATACGCTATTATGTGCCTCAACCAGCTCTCATTGCACTATATCATTCTCTTATCTACCCTTATCTCACCTATGGAATCTGTGCATGGGGCTCAACAACATTAAATCACCTTAGACCACTCATAACCCAGCAAAAGGCTGCAGTCAGGATGATAACAAATTCCCACTCTAGACAGCATACTCCACCTATATTCAGAACCTTAAAACTACTCACCATAAAAAATATTCATACCTATTCATGTGCCTTCTACATACATAAAACTACATGCTAATATCAACCCTGCGCTCAGAATTCTCCTCAACAACTTTAATAGGTCCCACGAACATGACACAAGACACAGATCACTATTTGACATACCCAGAGTCCATACTAACCAATGTAAAAATTCTATGCACATAAAGGGCCCCAGAATCTGGAATTCATTACCAGTAAATATCAAGTTAACCTTGTCGGAAAATCAATTCAAGACTTCTCAAAAATCACCTACTCACCCTATACTAAATACTCATACTGTAACAAACTTTCAAACCCAATATTATTTTACTTAAGATGATCTCAATTTGATATGTTCATCCTCCTTAACACTTGTTGCAATTTCATATCATCATATTGTCATTTAAAATCTTATAGTATCATCATTTTCTTAATTTGAAATAAAATATATATCTAGAAGAAACTAAAAAAATTTCTAGTATTGTTATTATACTAGTATAGCATCAACATACTGTAACTTGAATTAAATTATACAACTAGATTAAACTCAACCAATTTCTCTTGTATTGTCTTTTAATAGTATGTATAACCATATTATAATTTAAATAATACAGAACTAGAATAAACTCAATCAATTTCTTTAGCATTAAGTACTTAGTGAATAAGTCTCTAGAATAAACTACCCCTAATGCCATGGCATGCCAGTGGCTCTCCTTGCATTACAGTTTTATAATTGTAACTACCAATAACATTGTACACTTGTAACATGCATAGAAATAAAAATATTATTATTATTATTATTATTAAAAGATAAAGAATCTAACAAAGTGGAAGTTGTCACAGTTGCTCTTTGCTGATGACACTGTGCTTTTGGGAGATTCTGAAGAGAAGTTGCAGAGGTTAGTGGATGAGTTTGGTAGGGTATGTAAAAGAAAAAAAAAGAAAAGTGAATATAGTAAAGAGTAAGGGGATGAGGATAACAAAAAAAATTAGGTGACGAAAAATTGGATATCAGATTGGAGGGAGAGAGTATGGAGGATGTGAATATATTCAGATACCTAGGAGTAGATGTGTCAGCAGATGGGTCTATGAAGGATGAGGTGAATCATAGAATTGATGAGGGGAAAAGGGCGAATGGTACACTTAGGAGTCTGTGGAGACAAAGAACGTTGTCCATGGAAGCAAAGAGGGGAATGTATGAGAGTATAGTTATACCAACACTCTTATATGGGTGTGAAGCATGGGTGGTGAATGTTGCAACAAGAAGGCTGAATGTAGATGAATGGTTCAGAGAACCGACAAGTTGATAAATTAGACACATGAGCAACACTTGGGTATCTTTAATGAGGAAATGTTTCGCCACACAGTGGCTTCATCAGTCCAATACAAAGCACAATACGCTACTATGTGGCGAAACGTTTCCTCATTAAAGATACCCAAGTGTTGCACATGTGTAATTTATCAAGAAGGCTGAAGGCAGTGGGCTGAGGGCTGAGGAAGGGTTATTGAGGTGGTTTGGACATGTAGAGAGGGTGGAACAAAATAGAAAGACTTCATGAGTGTATAAATCTGTAGTGGAGGGAAGGTGGGGTAGGGGTCGGCCTAGGAATGGTTGGAGGGAGGGGGTAAAGGAGGTTTTGTGGGTGAGGGGCTTTGACTTCCAGCAAGCATGTGTGAGTATTTGATAGGAGTGAATGGAGACAAATGATTTTTAGGACTTGACGTGCTGTTGGAGTGAGAGCAAGATAACATTTATGAAGGGATTCAAGGAAACCAGCAGGCCAGACTAAGTCCTGGAGATGGGAAGTAGTGTCTGCACTCTGAAGGAGGGGTGTTAATGTTGCAGTTTTATAACTGTAGTGTAAGCACGCCTCTGGCAACAGTGATGGAGTGAATGATGAAAGTTTTCTTTTTCAGGCCACCCTGCCTAGGTGGGAAATGGCCGATGTGTTAATTAAAAAAATAAAAAATGGAAAACAGGAATAAAGGGAATGTAAATAGCGTGCTAAAAATATCAAGCCAAGACAGGACTCGCAGCAATGATTTTAAGTTAGAAAAATTCAGATTCAGGAAGGATATAGGAAAGAACTGGTTTGGCAAGAGTTGAGGATGAGTGGAAAACTCCCGAGTACAGTCATAGAAGCTAAGACGTGTAGTTTTAAAAATAGGTTGGATAAACACACGAGTGGGTGTGAGTTGGACCTGACTAGCTGGTGCTAATAGGTTTGATGCTGTGTTCCTTCCCTAAGTGGATGTGACCTGACCTGACCTGACCAGGTGGGTCATTGGTTTAAGCCGGAGGTGACGTGGACCTGCCTCGCATGGGCCAGTAGGCCTGGTGCAGTGTTCCTTCTTTCTGATGTTCTTATGATCCACGGCACCGCAGACCTGCAGTATTTAGCTGGATGTCTAAAGCACCAACAATTTCAACACTTGGGGCGCAGGGACCACTTTACAGACCCCTAGATGTCCTGCGATATAAATGGAGGATGGAAGCTCATGACGGTCAAAGGTTAAACAGGCGATGTTACTGGGAGAGCACCTCCGCCCGCAACAGGCAGGACATATGTAATCACTAAGAATCTGAAGGTCTTGGAGGGCTAATTGCTCTAAAATATCATTACCACAAGACAGAAAATCACATTGTACAATGGTAATGAGGCAAGACCACCATACCACTGCAAGAATTGAGAGTAGCGTGCTTGTGAGCTGTGATAGGAACTTTATCAATAGAAGTAAAAAGGGAAAGATCATGAGCTTGGCCTGTGTTCTGAACAGTAATGATGTGAGCACCGTTCTGAAGAACGTGAAAGGATATATTTTGGCCAACATGTCGTAAGAGAGGTTTACTGATATACTATGGTCTGAAAGATAATCAGTAGGAGACGTCGGTTGCAAGGAAAAGAATTTGGTCCACTAAGTACTTATAAACATGGTGAATAAAGGAAGTGGATGTTATTTATGGGTGGAATGGGTGGATGTCATTTATGTGTGGAATGATAAGAAATCGAAGGACCATCGTCAGCAAAAGGTCTGGAACATTTAAGCGTAGAACCGCGGGCGGCCAGACTGGAGGCAGGTGGATGATCCAAAAATAATCGCACTATTTGGGGAAGCCGAACGCATAGTTGGACATGCAAGGGGCAGAGGTACTAGAAGAAACAGGCGGAGCCTCGGCACCTGGAACAGGTGACGAAGCGTCACCAGCAGGAGGTACAGGGGTATGGAAAAAAGTCTGGAGAATGGTCCAATAATGAAGTCTGGTCAGAACAGGATGGGGGTAACAAAAAGGGGCCTGGGAGGAGGGAGGGGGGGGTCACAGAACGAAGAATCCAAGATAGTGGTCCTTCTTATTTTAAGAAAAAAAAAAAAAAAAAAAATAAGAGGGAAAGTGGAGGGACAGTTACTAGAAGGCATGAAAGGGCCGTAAGTTCCCCCCCTCATCCAAGAGGACCTTGACATCGCCAGCAGCGCAGATGCAGCATGGAACCCGTGCCATACCTTACCCTTCACACCACTAAACCAGCAATCCGGGATAGCAACCTCACATCCACCGAGCCACCTTGGAGGACAAAAGAGAGGTCGGATACCCACCACAAAGCATACCTCCCTTGGCTGCCACATCCCAGAACCGACAGGCAGCCTCCAGAGATACACCAGTCACCTGCAGGACACCCCGCCCCACCTCCTGGAAATCCAGGAAGGGAGCAGGGCGCCTCCAGATGATCCAGATACCACGGCAAACTACACCACTCCCGTGGGACACCACGGAGTGGGATGAACCCCGGCACACTTCCCCCTACCTAGAAATGGTAATGCCAGAGGGGAGGACCGGCTACAAATGGGATGGGGAAAAGGGAGGGGGGGAGGAAGGGGAAAAAGGGGGATGGGGAAAAGGGAGGGAGGGGGAGGAAGGGGGGATGGGGAAAAGGGAGGGAGGGGGAGGAAGGGGGAAAAGGGAGGGAGGGGGAAAAGGGGGGATGGGGAGGATGGGATAGGAAAGGGGGTATTGGGGGGTTAATTAGATTTGGTCTGAGAAAGACTAAAAGGTCCAATTCCTCAAACCAATAGCCTCTTTACCACGACAAGGAGCCCCCCTTAAAGAGGTTCTGTGGTATAAAATTAGTGCTTGCTTGATTATCTCCAACTACCGAACATGGGAAAAAGCCTCAGCCAGATCAAGGTTTGAAGGGATAGATAAATTTTTAAGAGCAGCATCTTAGGAATAGCCATGGGTCCCAACAGAAAAGGCCAGTGTTAGTGTCAGGAAGGTGAACCTTTCATGTTCCCTAACTATTAACAGTGCAGTCAGTATCACCAATACAGTGGTACCTCGGTTTTCGTCGATAATTCATTCCAGAATGCTGTTCGAGCACCGTTACCGAACGAATTTGTTCCCATAAGGACAAATGTAAATTAGATTAGTCTGTTTCAGACCCCCAAAAATACACTTACAATAGCACTTACACTTACATAATTGTTCGAGTTGGGAGCTGTACAAAAACAGAGGTACCACTGTATATTAAAAAGTGCATTATTAGCAGGAAATAAATACCTGAAGATATTGCATGGGGTAGGGAGAAGTATGAACCAGATTGCCACAAACTATTAGGTTTACAATATGAAATTTTAATACCAAGGTGCTGAAGATTTTGAAAATTAGAAATACATTTTGACTGGAGAAGTGGGCTTTGCAAAAATTTCTTACAGCAAAAGTAACCAGCATTTATGAAATTACAAAAGCAAAGATGAGAGAATGAGCAGCAAAGCTAACATTTTAGTCTAATAACAGAATTACAGATGCAGAGGAAGTAAACTCTTCTCCATATAATAGTGTAATATAAGAAAAACACTAAAATTACATGCCACCACTAAAATTTATAGATGAAGGAGAAAGAGAAGACTGTCAGAGATAAGCAAACACGAACACCAAGGAGAGGAAGTATGCTGCTAGATTACCACTTACTTCAAAGAAAGAAAAAGAAAAGGGTAGTAGAAACTAACCATGAGGCCAGTACAAACATCCTTCAGTTTATAATTTCAAATTAATGGGTTAGTTGTGAACTGTTCCAACCAGAGTACAGTGGACCCTCTGTTTTCATTCACCTCCAAACTCAAACAATTATGTAAGTATTTTCGTAAGGGCTTTTGTAAGTGTATTTTTGGGGGTCTGAAATGACTAATCTAATTTACATGTCCTTATGGGAACAAATTCGTTCGGTAACGACTCAAACAGCATTCTGGAAAGAATTTTCAACAAAAACCAAGGGTCCACTGTATTTATATACTGATTAAAGTACATACTGTATTCATAAAGCATGATTCAAACTAAGTCTGAAGGCATGGGACAGTGCCTACTGTTACATAAAATCATGAAATTTACTAAATAGCATTCAATGGATTTTTTTTAAACATCTTGGCCATCTCCCACCGAGGTAGGGTTACCTGAAAAGGAAACCCCTTTCACCATCATTCACACTATCACTCATGACAGAGGCACGCAGATACAACAGTTCAAAAGTCTATCCAAACAGCAGATATCCCAAACCCCTCCTTTAGAGTGCAGGCACTGTACTTCCCACCTCCAGGATTCAAATTCAGCTAACTGGATTCCCTGAATCCCTTCACAAAATATTACCCTGCTCACACACCAACAGCTCATCAGGTCCCAAAAACCATTTGTCTCCACTCCTATTTAACATGCTCACACATGCCAGCTGTATAGTGTGTGGTGAGAGAAAGTTAACATCTGAGAGAATTTAAAAGCAGAAATGATACAAGGAGGGCAAAGGAGTGTAAAAGGAAAGCAAATGAGTGTGGGAGAGGTTGTCAACAAATCTTACTGAGAAAAAAGTTTTGGAGAGAGATTAATATTAAGAAAGAGGGAATGAATTTATTAAACCCCTTGAGGATTCGTGCTGTAGTTCTATGGTTTAAAGCCAGGGTCAGTGCCGTAGTATTATGTCATGAGCTCAGCTCACTCAGATAAGCTGTGAGCGGTAAATTTTGGCTTAGATATGAGAGAATGGGTCTATGTGGTAAGTGTGCACCATACAAAAAGAAATCCTGCAGCACATGGTGCACAAGAAAAAAAACTGCGACCGTGTTTTTGGGTTAAAACAGCGATTTTGCAGTGTACATATTTTCATATGATTTTCATGGTTGTATTTGCAGTTCCTTAGTCTCATTTCATAGAATGGAAGACATTACAGAAATAGAGATTTTCATTGGTTTTAGGAATGAAAATAGCTTGAAATTGAGCTCAAATTTGCAGAAATGTTCAATTTTTGCCGATGTTTAAGAGTAAACAAATCACATCATGCATCCAATACATGTCAACTGGTGGATCTGTGTTCATGAATGCACCGATATTATTTATACAATTATTGCAATATTGCATAACAGTAAATCTTCTATTTTTTGGTGCGACTAAAAATTCTTGTGAATAAAAAATCAAAGCGGAATTCATCTGTAAAGCCTGGAAACATAACTAATGAACAGAAGAATGTTATTTTAGTGCCAGGAATACCTGCATTGTTTATTCTGGACCCTGTTTTGAAAATGGAATATTTTGAAATTTGTGTGAATTGGCCAAATTACCAATTTCTGATCACTATTGTTAGTTGAAATACGTAGTTGATTGGGCAGTTCTTGTGCTCAACTGATAAAACAGAAGGCGTACTAGAGAAACGGCTAAGAATTTGGTTGACTGGAACAATGTAATTGACCTAAAATAGGAGTCAAAGTGGGCAAAATCGCCGATCCATAAATATCGCTAACAAAGCAAAATTCACAAAAGCGTAATTCCGTCAATTTTCCATCAAATTTCGTACTTTTTGTTTTATTACCATTTCATAAGATTTTTTTTTTTTTTGGGGGGGGGGGGGATTCTTTGACCCTGTGGACACTTCAGATTGGAGGTCTGGACCCTCAAGGGGTTACCAATTAAAACAGAAGAGAGGCATTAGATGGGGAGTTAAGAGGTACAGTATTGGAAAAATGTTAAATGTTGATGAAACAAAGGCAATGATTTCATGCACTAGACAAGGAGATATACATAACATCTTTTAGGAGTGAGAAAGAGCCAGATGCAACTGTGAGGAAGTGGGTAAAATGAAAGGAGGCAAAGCAGCTGGGACTGATGGGGTCACAACAGAAATGTTAAAAGTAGGTGGGGGATATAGTTCTGGAGTGGATGGTGATTTTATTCATTAACCCTTTGGGGGTCCACAGGCCCTCTCCGAAACTCTCTCAGGGTCCCAAATTTTTTGAAAAAAAAAAAAAAAAATTCTTATGAAATGGTAGGGAATCTTTTTCCAATCACGACACCAAAATTATGAAATCTGATCGAAAACTAACGAAATTATGCTTTCGAGAAGTTAGCGGTATCGATGACATTTACGCATCGGCGATTTCGCCCACTGAGCCCTATTTTCGGCAAATTCCAATGTTTCAGTCTACTAAAATTATAGCTATTTCGCTAGAATTCCATTTGTTCTATCAATTAAGTACAAGAAACAGCCAATTTACCGATTTCAACTACCCAATAAGGTGGTCGGAAATTCGCAATTTGGCCAATTTCACACAAATTTCAAAAGATGCCAATTTCAAAATAGGGTCCAGAATAAATGAGACATTCCTGGCACTCAAATAACATTTTATCTGTTCATTACGTCTCCAGGCCCCTTTTACATTGCTTTTGCTTTCCATTTTGAATTTTTATTCTCACAAAAAATAAGATTCACTGTTATGTATACAACTGCATCATTGTAAAAATGGTATAAATAATATCAGCGCACTTGTGCAAGAATATTAGACTACCCAGTTGATGTGTATTTGACACATGGCATGATTTGTTTACTCTTGAACATAGGCAAAAATCAAACATTTTCGCTACTTTGCGCTCAGTTTCAAGGTACTTATCGTGAAACCAGTCAAAATTATCTCTATTTCTGTAATATATCATCCATTCTATCAAATGAGACTAAGAAAACGAGAATACAAGCATAAATACAATACGAAAATCGACTGCAAAGTCGCTGTTTTAAACCAAAAACACGGTCAGATTTTTTTTTCCCTCATTATGCACTGTGTGGTGCAGGATTTTTTTTATACTGCGCACACTGACCGCACAGACCCATTCTCTCACATCTAGGCCTACCAGCCTGTTTCTGCTTGATTTGAGGGCGCTAGAATTTAGGCGTACTAGTACGACCAAAACACCTGGTGCGTAAGCCATACTAGTACGGCTGAAACCTCGAAAGGGTTAAATGTATGAAAGACAGGAAGGTACCTAGGGATTGGCAGAATGCATAGTTCCTTTGTATTAAGTAAAAGAAAGGGGGGTGAAAATTATAGGAAAATAAGCTTGTTGGGTGTACAAGGTAAAGGGTATGGTAGTTATTATTGAAAGAATTAAGGGTAAGACAGAGCAGGATGAACAAGGTTTTAAGAAGGGTAGGGGATGTGTAGACCAAGTGTTTACATTGACACATCAGTGAACAATTAGACAAGGAAAAAGAAGGTTTTGTTGTTTATGGACTAATAAAAGGTACGTATATGAAAAAGTGGATAGTTGAGCAATGTGGCACATGTTGCCAGGGCATGGAATAGTGTAGGTTACTGAAAGCAGTTAAGAGTTTTTACGAGGATAGAGAGGCTCAGGTTAGGGTATTAGGAGAAACGGAGAGCATGTTCCCTTAAAAGTAGGCCTTAGACAGGGATGCATGATGTCACCATGATTAATATATTTATAGATGGTATTGTTCAAGTGAATGCTAGGATGTTGGGAGAGATGTGGAATTAAAATACATAGGATCTAATGCAAAGTAGGAGTTGTCACAGTTGCTGTTTTGCCTATAACAGTGCTTTTGGGAGATGGAGAAGAGAAGCTGCAAAGATTGGTGGACAAATTTGGGAGGGTATGAAAAAAAAAAAGGAAATTAAAAGTGAAAATAGGAAAGAGGAAGGTGATGAGGGCAAAGAAAAAAATTAGATAATGAAATATTGGAAGGAAGGAGTATGGAAGAAGTGAATGATCATATATTTGGGAGTGAACTTGTCAGAGGATGGGTCTATGAAATATGAGATGAATCATAGATTTGATGATGGGGGAAAAAATGGGTGGTGCAGCGAGGCATCTGTAAAGATGTAAAATGGGAATGTATGAGAGTACAGTGGGACCAACACTCTTATATGAGCCTGAAGCATGGGTTGCGAATGTCGCAGCAAGAAAAAGGAGGTACAATGTGTGGTGTAAATATTATGTAAATAATTCATAGTATGGAGATTAGGAGGTGCGAGTTTACTAAAAGTATTATCCAGAAGGCTGAGAAGGGGTTGCTGAGGCGATTTCGACATTTTGAGAGGATGGAGCAAAACTGGATGACTTGGAGGGTGTATAAATGTGTAGTGGAGGGAAGGCAAGGTATTGGCCACCTAGAAAAGATGAGGAGGGATAAAGGTTGTTTTGTATGCGAGGCAATTGGACATCTAGCAGGTGTGTGAGAGCATGTTAGATAAGACTTAATGGTGGCATGTGGTTTTTATGACTTGACATTCTGTTGGAGTGTGAGCAAGGTAACATTTATGAAGGGATTCAGGGAAACCAGTTAGCTGCATACGAGTTCTAGGGGTGGCAAGTACAGTGCATGAGCTCAAAAGGAGTGATGGTGAGTGTTTCTTCTTTTTCAGGTCACCCTAAAAAATTATCAAAAATGATGTCCAGACAATAAGTAATATACATGCCAATTGCAACCATGACATCCCCTTCAATATCCTCAGGAATATCTGAGGTAGAGTTCATTATATTCCTCCATTTCAAGCAGTTATCTGCGAGAACTTGAGCCTCTTGCTCCAAAAGTCTTCTGAAATGGGCGATGTTCAGTTCACTTTCAACACCCATCGTATGAATACTGAAAATACAAAGAGAAATACATACTGTATATAAATTAACATACTATGTCCATTAACATTAAATATTAAAAGGAACATGTAACACTAAACTGTTATACAAGTAAAATATAATGGGAAGAAGCTAGTTACCTCTTCCTATGATTAGCAATAATTTAAGAAGATTAAGATTAAGCAAAAAGTAAAAGTTTTTAGATAGGTTAAGTAACTTTGACAATTTTCTTGGGTGCTGATTCTTAATTGAGCTATCTAATTCAACAAGTTTTTTTTTTTTTTTTTGGGGGGTATCCTATGCCTTGGTGGAATACAGCTTAATTTAAAAAAAATATTTGCCCAATACTAGCTGCCTTTCAAAAAGGACAGAATCTAATGATGATCCAAATTCAGTCTCACCTTCGAAAAACCCAGCTATCTGGTTATTCAAAATCCCATCAAATACTGTATAACATACACATCTGTCCTAGCACCTGACCAGAACTCCAGGTTGATGGCCTCATCAAATGATAAATGATAACCCTTTTCTACAAAGTACAGTGGACCCCCGAGTTTCGTAAACCCCGGAAATCGTACATTTATGTAAGTATAATATTGTAAGTGCTTGTGGAAAAGTATTTTTGGGGGTCTGAAATAGACTAACCTACGTGACATTTTTCCTTAAGTGAGTAAATTCGTTCGGTAATGGCACTTGAGCAGACTTCAGGAGTGAAGTTTTTACGAAACTCGGGGGTCCACTGTATATATAATTGAATCAGGAATAGCTGACATTACGACTGTATAAAATGCCCCTTGCTAGAATTTTTGCAAACCAATTCATTTGAAGTTTAAATAAAACAATTTGTTAGAACACTTGTAGCAATTATTACAAATGTTGGTCAATATACGTATATGCAAATACTAATCTATATTTTTGTATTATTGCACAGGACATACAATAAACTGAAGGACCATAGAATGAGTAACATCAAGCAAAACTTACTTAGACTACACTATACTACTAAAAATTTGCTTGGCTGTATGTTGCATTTAATTTTTTTCTCTCAAGGGTCTAATACACAGTATTAGTAGGAACTTTATTTATAAGTTGCAGATTAATTCATAAAAAAAATCACAATAAGAAATATAATTGTCCAGTATTAGTTACTTTAATTACAATATAAAATATGAAATATTATATGCCTATCTAACAATATAGGAGTTGAAGGAAGTACATACAGTGGATCCCCGGATTTCGTACTGCTCCCAACTCGAACAATTATGTAAGTGTATTTTTGTAAGTGCTTTTGTAAGTGTATTTTTGGGGGTCTGAAACAGACTAATCTAATTTATATTCGTCCTTATGGAAACAAATTCGTTCGGTAACGGCACAAACAGCCTTCTGGAAAGAATTGACGAAATCCGGGGGTCCACTAACTAGTGCTATTTGAGGAACATAATGTATCTGAGAATGCAAATTGATTTGGAGACCTCCTTTCTTCTATGCTAGATGTGGGTGTTGAATTTTGTTGCAATGTGAAAACCATTAGTTGTTATATTTAGCTAAGACATTTATAGCTTTGCTTCCCAACATGTCATTATTAAGAGTTCATTCATAATCATCCAAATAGATTTCTTTATAAGCTCCTCATTATCAGTGCTACCAAGAGAATTTGGATTTAAGTGGGAGATCACAAAAGTTGTGTCACCTGCAAGAACAGGTCTAAGTAACCGAGATGCCTTGGGAAGGTCATTGATCTATACAAGGAAAAGCAGAGGGCCAAAAAACACTGCCATGAAGCACTCCTATACTGATAGGTGGAGTTGGCTAGGTTGTACCCTTGATTGACAGATAAAGGTATCTGTTAAAGGAAGGAAGGATTAAGTATGCAAGACCTCTGATACCATAATGTTTTTAAGCTTTTAGATAACAATGGCAAAGTTATTTACATTGGTTGGGTCTCCTCCATTATGTATTGGGGTAACCCTTGCTATCTTAGGCATTGTTCGGAAAATTTTGGTTTCTAATTTGTTAAATAAGGTTGCATTGGTGGGTGATACCCCATGAGCTGCTTGTTTTGTACATTAGTGGTGGTAACTTAGTTATGTTACCTGCCTTGTTTATTAGTGAATTTATTGTCAAAGTAACTTCAGCAGATTAGTTGGAGCTAGATACAGACTTTTGAAAATTTCCAGCAACATAGTTGCTTGGGCACTGGAACTTGGGATACTGTTCGCTAGGCTTAATTCCTACAGTAAAGATATTATTTAGTATATTGACTTTCAGCAGGCTGGACGTGAGGTTCATTTGGTTTAGTTAGGACTATCACTGGCTTTGGTTAATTTTTGATGGTCTGGGATTTGTGTGCATGTTTCCATTACCCTGGTCACGCGACTTCCCTTGAACAGCGGCCCGGCTGGGCCATAGGCCAATCGGTTAACATCCAACCAGGATAGGGGGCAGACATGCTAAAGGCCAAGTTTCACCTTGTTCCAGCAATATACTATAACTACTAAAACAGACCAAGTATTTAGTGTCATTTCTACCAAAACTCACTCTAAAAGAACCCTTTCAACATTCCAGATCTTTGTTATATCCCTTTATTTCATTAAACCTGCTAGCATAAAATAATTTAGACTTCCTTATTAGATTAATAAGTATTCTTGTATAGTGACTGGTAAGTTCTTTGTTATTAATCACAACCTACACCATTGTTCATACTGAAGTAATGTTTTTTAGCAAATTGAGGATACTATTTGTAAGCCTTGGACTACTTAGTCTCTGCTGTGATCTGCTTAGTTTTAATAGGACAATGACTACTGTAGAGGCTCTGAATTTTATTTTGTAGAAAAACACCGACCCACTTGTGAATTACCCAACTGTTAGTAAACTTTCTGCTCAGCCAATGTCCTCCATCATGGAGGACCTATTATATTGGTTCACATATGGTTAAGTAGTAGGTTGGTAGACAGCAACCACCCAGGGAGGTACTACCGTCCTGCCAGGTGACGGTGAAACAGAAACCTGAAACTGTTTTACATGATGGTAGGATTGCTGGTGTCTTTTTTCTGTCTCAAACACGCTGGATAACAGGTATATCTAGCTACTTCTACTTACACTTTAATTCACACTACACAGGCATGCACATGCATATATATACATACACACATCTAGGTTTTTCTTCTTTTTCTTATTAGCTCTTGTTCTTTTTATTTTCTCTATTGTCCATGGGGAAGTGGAAAAGAATCTTTCCTCCGAAAGCCATGCGTGTCGTATGAGGTGACTAAAATGCCGGGAGCAATGGGCTAGTAACCCCTTCTGTACACATTTACTAAAAAAGAGAAGAAAAACTTTATAAAACTGGGTTGTTTGAATGTGCGTGGATGTAGTGCGGATGATAAGAAAGATGATTGCTGATGTTATGAATGAAAAGAAGTTGGATGTCCTGGCCCTAAGCGAAACAAAGCTGAAGGGGTAGGCGAGTTTCAGTGGGGAGAAACAAATGGGATTAAGTCAGAGTATCTGAGAGAGTTAGAGCTAAGGAAGGGGTAGCAATAATGTTGAAGGATCAGTTATGGAAGGAGAAGAGGGAATATAAATGTGTAAATTCAAGGATTATGTGGATTAAAATAAGGGTCGGATGCGAAAAGTGGGTCATAATAAGAGTGTATGCACCTGGAGAAGAGAGGAGTGTAGAGGAGAGAGAGAGATTTTGGGAGATGTTAAGCGAATGTATAGGAACTTTTGAACCAAGTGAGAGAGTAATTGTGGTAGGGGACCTAAATGTAAAAGTAGGAGAAACATGTAGAGAGGGTGTGGTAGGTAAGTTTGGGGTGCCAGGTGTAAATGATAATGGGAGCCCTTTGATTGAACTTTATAGGTAACATATTTTAAGAAAAAGAGGATAAATAAGTATACAAGATATGATGTAGGGCGTAATGACAGTAGTTTGTTGGACTATGTATTGGTAGATAAAAGACTGTTGAGTAGACTTCAGGATGTACATGTTTATAGAGGGGCCACAGATATATCAGATCACTTTTTAGTTATAGCTACAGTGGGAGTAAAAGGTAGATGGGATACAAGGAAAATAGAAGCAGTAAGTAAGAGAGAGGTGAAGGTTTATAAACTAAATGAGGAGGCAGTTAGGGTAAGATATAAGATATAAACAACTATTGGAGGATAGATGGGCTAGTGAGAGTGTAGGCAATGGGGTCGAAGATGTATGGGGTAGATTTAAAAATGTAGTGTTAGTGTTTTCAGCAGAAGTTTGTGGTTACAGGCGAGTGGGTGCGGGAGGGAAGAAGAGCGATTGGTGGAATGATGATGTAAAGAGAGTAGTAAGGGAGAAAAAGTTAGCATATGAGAGGTTTTTACAAAGTAGAAGTGATGAAAGGAGGGAAGAGTATATGGAGAGAAAAAGAGAGGTTAAGAGAGTGGTGAAGCAATGTAAAAAGAGAGCAAATGAGAGAGTGGGTGAGATGCTATCAACAAATTTTGTTGAAAATAAGAAAAAGTTTTGGAGTGAGATTAATAAGTTGAGGAAGCCTAGGGAACAAATGGATTTGACAGTTAAAAATAGGAGAGGAGAGTTATTAAATGGAGAGTTAGAGGTATTGGGAAGATGGAGGGAATATTTTGAGGAGTTGTTAAATGTTGATGAAGATAGGGAAGCTGTGATTTCGTGTATAGGGCAAGGAGGAATAACATCTTGTAGGAGTGTGGAAGAGCCAGTTGTGAGTGTGGGGGAAGTTCGTGAGGCAGTGGGTAGAATGAAAGGGGGTAAGGCAGCTGGGATTGATGGGATAAAGATAGAAATGTTAAAAGCAGGTGGGGATATAGTTTTGGAGTGGTTAGTGCTATTATTTAATAAATGTATGGAAGAGGGTAAGGTACCTAGGGATTGGCAGAGAGCGTGTATTGTTCCTTTGTATAAAGGCAAAGGGGACAAAAGAGAGTGCAAAAATTATAGGGGAATAAGTCTGTTGAGTGTACCTGGTAAAGTGTATGGTAGAGTTATTATTGAAAGAATTAAGAGTAAGACAGAAAGCAGGATAGCAGATGAACAAGGGGGCTTTAGGAAAGGTAGGGGGTGTGTAGACCAAGTGTTTACAGCGAAGCATATAGGTGAACAGTATTTGGATAAGGGTAAAGATATTTTTGTGGCATTTATGGATTTGGAAAAGGCATATGATAGGGTGGATAGGGGGGAAATGTGGCAGATGTTGCAGGTGTATGGAATAGGAGGTAGGTTACTGAAAGCAGTGAAGAGTTTTTATGAGGATAGTGAGGCTGAAGTTAGAGTGTAGGAGGGAGGGGGACTATTTCCCAGTAAAAGTGGGCCTTAGACAAGGATGTGTGATGTCACCATGGTTGTTCAATATATTTATAGATGGGGTTGTAAGAGAAGTGAATGCGAGGGTCTTGGCAAGAGGTGTGGGGTTAAAAGATAAAGAATCAAATACAAAGTGGGAGTTGTCACAGTTGCTTTTTGCTGATGACACTGTGCTTTTGGGAGATTCTGAAGAGAAGTTGCAGAGGTTGGTGGATGAATTTGGTAGGGTGTGTAAAAGAAGAAAATTGAAAGTGAATATAGGAAAGAGTAAGGTGATGAGGATAACAAAGATTAGGTGACGAAAGATTGGATATCAGATTGGAGGGAGAGAGTATGGAGGAGGTGAATGTATTCAGATATTTGGGAGTGGACATGTCAGCAGATGGGTCTATGAAGGATGAGGTGAATCATAGAATTAACGAGGGAAAAAGGGTGAGTGGAGCACTTCGGAGTCTGTGGAGACAAAGAACTTTGTCCATGGAAGTAAAGGGAATGTATGAGAGTATAGTTATACCAACACTCTTATATGGGTGTGAAGCATGGGTGATGAATGTTGCAACGAGGAGAAGGCTGGAGGCAGTGGAGATGTCATGTCTGAGGTCAATGTGTGGTGTGAATATAATGCAGAGAATTCGGAGTTTGGAAATTAGGAGGAGGTGGGATTACCAAAACTATTATCCAGAGAGCTGAGGAGGGTTGTTGAGGTGGTTCGGACATGTAGAGAGAATGGAACGAGACAGAATAACTTCGAGTGTATAAATCTGTAGTGGAGGGAAGGCGGGGTAGGGGTCGGCCTAGGAAAGGTTGGAGGAGAGGGGTAAAGGAAGTTTTGTGTGCGAGGGCTTGGACTTCCAGCAAGCATGTGTGAGCGTATTTGATAGGAGTGAATGGAGACAAATGGTTTTTAATACTTGACGTGCTGTTGGAGTGTGAGCAAAGTAACATTTATGAAGGGATTCAGGGAAACCGGCAGGCCGGACTTGAGTCCTGGAGATGGGAAGTACAGTGTCTAAGTGGGGTACCACTGTATATATATTATAATAATTAATTGATTATAATAGATAATAGATTATAATAGATAATATATACGTAATAGCTAATTGATTATAATAGATAATAGATTATAATAAATAATAGATTGTGGTGTCGTTTATTGTACTAGTTCAGTGTGGTAGATTGTGAGGAGCATTGTTTAGTGAGGTTTATCTTAGTATAGGAGAGTCTGCTGTTAGACTTGAATGCAACAAGTGTCTCCCAGTATATATACATACAATGAAAGTTTATTTTAATCCCTATTTAATATATCAAAATATTATTGACTGGTGGTATATACAGCCTTAATGACCCTGGAGTAGTCGATAGGTTTTTAAATATAATAAAGGTAGGTGGGTGGTTGTTGACAGAGGTGGTGGTGTGAGGGTGCGGTGGCAGCCTGGGCCGTTGTTGCTGGTTCAAACACACTGGCGGACACTCTCTCACCTCCACTTATTTTACCACGTTTGTTTGTCTTTCCTGCTCCAACCTGCACTTTTTATTGCTCCTGCGAGTACAGGTGTGGGATTACCAAAACTATTATCCAGAGAGCTGAGGAGGTGTTGTTGAGATGGTTTGGACATACTGTATAGAGAGGATGGAACAAAATAGAATGACTTCGAGTGTATGAATCTGTAGTGGAGGGAAGGTGGGGTAGGGGTCGGCATAGAAAGGGTTGGAGGGAGGGGGTAAAGGAGGTTTTGTGTACGAGGGGCTTGGACTTCCAACAAGCGTGCGTGAGCGTGTTAGACAGGAGCGAATGGAGACAAATGGTTTTTAGGACTTGACGTGTTGGAGTGTAGGCAAGGTAACATTTATGAAGGGTTTCAGGGAAACCGGCAGGCCGGACTTGATTCCTGGAGAGATCATATAGTGCCTAGGAAATGCAAAGGAATCAGATTTAATCACAGGAAGTGAAAGACTTAATTCCTTGGATCATGAGCTTCTCACTAGCATTAAGGAACCTCCTTTGAAGGTAACTGCATTACAATTACATACAGAAACTGCCTCATCTGCCTGCTGCCACTGATGACAGCACTAATAAAGGCAAAATAATGTAAGTAGTGATAAAGTGAGGAATATATACAGTCGTACCCAGAGTTTCGGCCATCTCCCAACTCGAACAATTATTTAAGTGTATTATTGTAAATGCTTTTTTAAGTGTATTTTTGGGGGTCTGAAATGAACTAATCTAATTTACATTATTCCTTATGGGAACAAATTTGTTTGGTAATGGCACTTGAACAGCCTTCTGGATCGAATTATGGCCAAAACTCAGGGTACCACTATATTTTTAAAATCAGGAACATTATGTAGCTATACAGTTGTTATAAGCTGCCTTTAAAAATTACTTGCTCACTCTGTATATATATATATACATATATGACTTGCATCTAAATGAGACAATACAGGAACTAATATATCCTTTTTATTCTTGAGATAGAGGTAATCATAATCACCTATTTATCTATACAAACAAAATTATATGCAATTATTTTGCATACAATCACCACTCGGGGAATCTACACCAACATTACCAAGTCACTGATCAGAAATTGAATCATTTCCTTCTGGCGAAGAGTTCTCGCATATATAAATTTAGTGAAGCTATCAGCAAGCACTAACCCAACTGTAAATTATGTGCTGTCGACAATTAAAAAGCTTATTTAATTGACCAGTCAGTATTAATGTTATTAAACCACAAACACTGAAGAACAAGTTTAATAACACTAAGAATTTTTAGTTTGTTTACAATATTGTTTAATTTACATCAATCAAAATAATTTGCGTCAGTGATTCTAACACAGTAAATGTCTAAGATGGTAAAGTTAGAGTAATATGACCAGTTATAATAAAACATACATTAAACTTAACCATTAGGGTCAGTTGGTGACAAACATATAACCTCGATACCGTCTATAAACATACATATTCCCATTGCATAAACACATACAAAGCTGTAAATGACTTACCTGTACTGCAGGAGCAATAAAAGTGCAGGTTGGAGCAGGAAAGACAAACAAACGTGGTAAAATAAGTGGAGGTGAGAGAGAGTGTCCGCCAGTGTGTTTGAACCAGCAACAACGGCCCAGGCGGCCACCACACCCTCACACCACCACCTCGGTCAACAACCACCCACCTACCTTTATTATATTTAAAAACCTATCGACTACTCCACGGTCATTAAGGCTGCATACACCACCAGTCAAGAATATTTTAATATCTTAAATAGGGATTAAAATAAACTTTCATTGTACGTATATATACTGGGAGACACTTGTTGCATTCAAGTCTAACAGCAGACTCTCCTAGACTAAGATAAACCTTACTAAACAATGCTCCTCACAATCTACCACACTGAACTAGTACAATAAACGACACCACAATCTATTATTTATTATAATCTATTATCTATTATAATCAATTAGCTATTATATATTATCTATTATAATCTATTATCTATTATAATCAATTAATTATTATAATATATATATATAGTAATCAACTATTATAATCCATAATCTATTATAACCTATTGTGCCTGAAAAGCCTAGGCATACCTAGGCATATTATTGGCCATCTTGTAATATCTACTTCATAAAATGTACATTAATATAAGTACACCCCACTTTGTATATTATTAGAAATAAAGAATTTGAATTTGAATTTGAATATTATCTCTAGTAACCTATTATCCATTATAACTTATTATCTACAGTAATCTATTAAAACTTATTATCTATCAATCTGTTATCTATTATAATCTATTAACTTTTATAATCTATTAAACATTATAAGCTGTTGTCTATTATAATCCATTATTATATAATATCTATTATAATCTATTATCGATTATCTTTTATTTATTATAATTATTATTTATTATACATGGAGTTTACCTGGAGAGAATTCCAGGGGTCAACGCCCCCGCGGCCCGGTCTGTGACCAGGCCTCATGTTGGACCAGAGCCTGATCAACCAGGCTGTTACTGCTGGCCGTACGCAGTCCAACGTACGAACCACAGCCTGGCTGGTCAGGTACCGACTTTAGGTGCCTGACCAGTGCCTGCTTGAAGACAGCCAGGGGTTTGTTGGTAATCCCCCTTATGTATGCTGGGAGGCAGTTGAACAATCTTGGGCCCCTGACACTTATTGTGTTGTCCCTCAACGTGCTAGTGGCACCCCTGCTTTTCATTGGGGGAATGTTACATCACCTGCCGAGTCTTTTGCTTTCGTAGGTAGTGATTTCCGTGTGAAAGTTTGGTACTAATCCCTCGAGAATTTTCCATGTGTATATAACAATGTATCTCTCCCGCCTGCGTTCTAGGGAGTACAGGTTTAGAAACTTCAAGCATTCCCAGTAATTGAGGTGGTTTATCGCAGTTATGCTGCCGTGAAGGTTCTCTGCACATTTTCAAGGTCAGCAATTTCACCTATTATAATCTATCTATATCTATTATAATCTATTATCTATTATTTTCTATGATTTATTATAATCTATTATCTATTATAATCTCATTAAGCTGAACATTGAATATTTAATTAACATCTCTGGTCTGAAATTGTTTAGTTTTTTTATTTTATTGAAAACACAATTATAACATATACATAACTCTTAAATACAAGAGAAAATATACAATAAAGTGTAAAATTAAGTCTAAGCAATCGTCCCAAATATAGGGTACAAGATATACATCGTGCAAACAGTATAAATGTAATAACTCGACACAACCACACACTACTAAAACAAAACCCCCTTACCGACCACACCTCTGTCATACCAACACACCTCACATACTCCCTACGAAATAATCCTAACTGTTGATGCCACATGCCCAACATACCCACATCCTCCAGGGATGGCCAAAATACATTACAAGATGAGAAGAGCAATGACTATAAAACACACAACCACAACTCGTAGGAACCATGTATAAATTACATCATACATTACAATACGTTAAATCAGTGTCTAATGTCAGAAATACAGCAACATCACGATGAACACATAATTCATCGGCGGGACACATCACACAGATGCCACACCTGCTCGCCGATGCTGAAGACTCACCTGTGAGCAGAGATACAATGCACCCTACACAAACCTACTCCACAGAGAGCACACCCCTATCACACTATATATATTATGAGAACCCCAACGGGTCTCGAGACCAACACGGCCATGTCTCAAAACGACACAAGAGTGACATAAATACAAAACCACACATCAAATCCCAAACAGGACAAAATATGTGCCCTTCCTCACACTACATGCATACAAGCACATCCAACTAAACAGTGATATCCCCCCAGTCCCCTAAGCTAACCAACCTCAATCCCTCACGCACAATCACCAGCAATCACAGTCATTGTCTCACAATACCCCCCCCCCGGGAGACCAGCCCGTCAGATACCCCTGACACTCACAAAGACCACAAGACCCTCATGTTGAAATCCCTGTAACCCACAGGAAAATCCCTCACCCACCTCCCCCCATATAGGTCCCTATTTCGGCACCGTTCTATAAAAGCCTGCGGCCAGTGCCCTTCGTCATTCACTAACCCCTTTATCCCTCATAGCCCATGAAATAAAAACAAAATCTGCTATCACATACGCCACTGCTCTCTGAACCTCCACCCCCACTCCTCCCACATCCAAACTGAGCGCCCTCAACACCGACAATATCCCCTACTAAGCAAATCACATGCCCCAACCATTCCCTCACGACACCTAAATGCTCACAAAAATATACACTATGAAATGCAGTTTCATCCTCCCCACAAGCTTGACACACCCCATCCACCCTAAGGCCTCTATTACGTAAAACCACTCCCGACGGTAAGATCCCATGAAGAAACCAGAAAAATATCTCCCACACTCATGGTCGAACCCACAATCTCCTTAACCTCCCCCAAATATCCTTCCAAGCATACAGAGGGTACACCCCTTCCACCCCCGCCACCTCCCATGACCTCACCACCTTCTCAATGGTTCTGACCCTCATATGTGTCGGATCCCTAACAATTAGTAAGACCCTTAACATGTCCTCACATTCCCTCAAAACCCGCCCTCCCCACCACCTCCTTATATCCTCATGCAGAAGGCCTATCCCCCTTCCCCAACCACCCTCACGTACCCTCGCTTCACATAAACACTCTTTAATCTGCATTCCAAGGGAATCAACCCCAGCCCTCCCTGGCATAATGGGAGCGTAACCACCCCCCTTCTTAACCAATCACAACCTGATCCCCAAATAAAACGAAAAACCCTACGCAACAACTTCTGAACATCCCCCTGCACCAACGGGTACAATGCCACCACATGCCATATTTTACTATTACCCGCTGGTGCAGTGTGAGATGTGACAGCCACAAACCATCTAATCTACCCAACACTCTCTGTACTACACCCTCCGAATTAACCACCCTCGCCTCCCTCGCATCCCTCATATACACCACACCACAAATCTTCACTCGGTCCACTAAACACCACCTCCCACTAGCCTTCCCGCCCACCATCCCCTCCCAGTCCCCAAATCTCATGAATTTCGACTTATCCTCATTTACATTCATACCCCCTCTCCACAAGAATTGTTGTGTCATCCACGTAACCCACTATGCCAGGACTCCCAACACCCAGATCATCCCTTCCCTGCACCCAAACACGCGAACAACATTTGTGATAGTGGGCAACCCTGACATAAACCTCTACCCATCCTAACACGTTGCCCCACCCTCCCATTCACATGCACACACATACTTGCTCCCCAGTACAAAGTACAAGCCCAACTCACCCTCTCCTTACCAAACCCCTGCCACCTCATAATGCTCCACAACGCTTCACGTTCCACACTATCATACACTGCCCTCCAATCCAGTGCTAACACCCCCCCCCTCCTTCTGCCTACTCTCAATAAACCCACGAATGACCCCATGCCCCACGTATATCGACCTTCCCGGCACCCCATATTGACTCCCAACAATAACCTTATCTATGACCCTTTTCAATCAATTGCCTAAATTTTTTGCAAATAACTTACAGTCTGCACACATAAGTGAAATAGTCCTATAGTCCCTCACTGTCGTCTGACTATTCCCCTTTGGCACCAGAACCACAATAGCCATAGACTGTGAATCCCCCAAGATACCCCCCCCCCCATCTTCATGACATTTAACAACCTCACTAAAAAACCCTTTAAAACTCCCCAATGCTGTATATAAAAGTTACTTGGTAATCCATCTATCCCTGGTGCCTTACCCCTGCTCATACCCATCAAGGCAGTGCATACTTCATCCTCCACAATATCACCACTCAACCCTTCCCTATCCCCCCTCTCAAGTCCACATTGCACCCAACCTTCTATATCCCTTAAAGCCTCCTCCTGCACACCCCCACTCCTCATATATGACCCATACCACCCATACCACCTATCCACATACCGCCCCATACTCTCTGTTGTTACCAACTCTTGCCCCACCCTATACCCCCCATTGCCTCATGCACACCTAACCCGACTATTTCCATAGCTCTGCGCCGACATGACTGCCCTCGCAGAACACATGTCGACGGCCTGTCACCCCATACCACCTCCTCTAACCCACCCACCACCCTTGGTGCATCAAACCTTTCATTTTGCAAAACCCTAATATTATCCTTCAACCCCTCTATTTCCACAACAGGGTAACCCACACTCCTGCCCCCTCTCCCATAACAATCCCTTAACTGTCCCTCCTGATACCTAATAAGTCCATAGGCAAACTGATTATCCTCCCTCCCCTGTCTAACATAGAAGTCCCTTATCTTGTCCTTAGCAACATTGTCCCCCAAATCAACAAATCCCCATGTGTGTGTGTATGTGTGTGTGTGTGTGTGTGTGTGTGTGTGTGTGTGTGTGTGTGTGTATGTGTGTGTGTGTGTACTCACCTATTTGTGGTTGCAGGGGTCGAGTCATAGCTCCTGGCCCCGCCTCTTCACTGATTGCTACTAGGTCCTCTCTCTCCCTGCTCCATGAGCTTTATCAAACCTAGTCTTAAAACTATGTATGGTTCCTGCCTCCACTATGTCGCTTTCTAGGCTATTCCACTTCCTGACAACTCTATGACTGAAGAAATACTTCATAACATCCCTTTGACTCATAGGAGTCTTCAACTTCCAATCGTGACCCTTTGTTTCTGTGTCCCCTCTCTGGAACATCTTGTCTCTGTCCACCTTATCTATTCCTCGCAGTATTTTATATGTCGTTATCATGTCTCCCCTAACCCTCCTGTCCTCTAGTGTCTTTAGTTAGTTTGATATCTTTATTATGCACCCCATACCCATCCTGTGGGCGGTAGTCAAAAGATTACAGAGGTACATAATGGGTCCAGGGACTGGACCTCAAAGTTTGATAGCTGAGCAAGTTACAAAGGTAATGAACTCAGATGGTCACAATCATGACAAGTTACAAAGGTATTTGCAGATTACAGAGGTATATATAGGGTCCAGAGACTGGGCCCCAAAGTTTTGATAGCTGAACAAGGTACAATGGTAATGAATTCACTAGTTACAAGGTAATGAATCATGTAAGTAAATTTACTTACGTCTGTACATGGTTGCACTCCTGAACAAATTATAAAGCAATGAGCAATCTATTAGTCTACACCCAGCCACAACTGTAATGAGTTATTGGTGCAAATTTTAATTGTTGGGTCACACACACACATATATACATATACACATACATACACACACACACACACATACACACACACATACATGTATATACATACACACATACACATACACACATATACACACACACACACACACACACACACACACACACACACACACACACACACACGAAGAAAGGTTAAGGGAAATCGGCCTGACGACACTAGAGGACAGGAGGGTTAGGGGAGACATGATAACGACATATAAAATACTGCGAGGAATAGATAAGGTGGACAGAGACAAGATGTTCCAGAGAGGGGACACAGAAACAAGGGGTCATAATTGGAAGTTGAAGACTCCTATGAGTCAAAGGGATGTTAGGAAGTATTTCTTCAGTCATAGAGTTGTCAGGAAGTGGAATAGCTTAGAAAGCGACATAGTGGAGGCAGGAACCATACATAGTTTTAAGACTAGGTTTGATAAAGCTCATGGAGCAGGGAGAGAGAGGACCTAGTAGCAATCAGTGAAGAGGCGGGGCCAGGAGCTATGACTCGACCCCTGCAACCACAAATAGGTGAGTACAAATAGGTGAGTACACACACACACACACACACACACACACACACGCGCGCGCGCGTGTCAATGCTTTATTTACAGGGAGCAAAGTCAGGGTATTTTTCCAGAATGGTCTGTAATATACCACTGTGGATAAAATACTTTGACATATCTTGAACATTTCTGAGTGAGTAGTCTCTGAATTCATTAATTTTATTGCACTCCAGTACATAATGACGCAGGGTGTGACAATAATCCAACTGGCAAAGTTTACATCTTGTTTGGTCTACATCTGGTGGTGGTGATTTAACCTGCCAAAGATACTTGTAACCCAGCCGGAGGCGGGCGGTAGTGACATCCAAGAGTCTGCTTATTTTGTTGGATGCACCATAGACATGTGGCTCCTCCTGCATGATAGAATGATGATAGATGGACTGACTGGTGTCAATCTCCCTGAGTCTTAAGTCAATAAAATTCAGTTGAAGTTCTTTTCGTATTATTGTTCTCAAACTGCTAACTGACAAGCCAAGATTGTAATCTATCCCCTCTTTGAAAGCATAAAACTTAGCCAATTTATCAGTTCTATCATGCATCTGAAGACCAATGTGAGATGGAATCCACAGCATGTGCACTCTGACTCTACTATCCAGAATCCTACCATACCTGTGCCTGGCTTCTGACACGAGCATGCTACAAGTGTCGTCAGGCCGATTTCCCTTAACCTTTCTTCGTAGGACAATCCCCTTAGCTCTGGGACTAGTCTTGTTGCAAACCTTTGCACTTTCTCTAATTTCTTAAAGTGCTTGACCAGGTGTGGGTTCCAAACTGGTGCTGCATACTCCAGTATGGGCCTGACGTATATGATGTACAGAGTCTTGAATGATTCCTTAGTGAGATATTGGAACGCTATTCTTAGGTTTGCCAGCCGCCAGTATGCTGCAGCAGTTATCTGATTGATGTGTGCCTCAGGAGATGTGCTCGGTATTATACTCACCCCAAGATCTTTTTCTTTGAGTGAGGTTTGCAGTCTTTGGCCACATGTAGAACACAAAGAGTAGTAGTCAACAGAGTAAAGTCTGAGGCAGCTACTGTGAAAAGCTCTGTTCCACAAGGCACAGTACTTGCTCCCATCCTATTCCTCATCCTCATATCAGATATTGACAGGGATATAAGCCACAGTGCTGTGTCTTCCTTTGCAGATGACACCCGAATCTGTATGACAGTGTCCACCGTTGAAGACACGGCTACACTCCAAGCAGACATAAACCAAATCTTTAAATGGGCTGCAGAAAACAATATGAAGTTCAATGATGAGAAATTTCAATTACTCAGATACGGAAAATGTGAAAAATTAAAATCTCTTCGGAGTACAAAACTAATTCCAACCACACAATAGAGCGAAAAACTAATGTCAAAGACCTGGGAGTGATCATGTCAGAGGATCTCACCTTCAAGGACCATAACAAAGTAGCAATTGCATCTGCTCGAAAAATGACAGGATGGATAATGAGAACCTTCAAAACCAGGGATGCCAAGCCCATGTTGACACTTTACAGATCGCTTGTTCTATCTAGGCTAGAATATTGCTGCACACTAACGGCACCTTTCAAGGCGGGTGAAATTGCTGACCTTCAAAATGTGCAGAGAACCTTCACCGCACGCATAAGTGCGATAAACCACCTCAACTACTAGGAACGCTTGAAGTTCGTAAACCTGTACTCTCTAGAACGCAGGCGGGAGAGATACATTATTATATACACATGGAAAATTCTCGAGGGCTTAGTACCAAACTTGAACACAAAAATCACTCCCTACGAAAGCAAAAGACTCGGCAGGCGATGTAACATCCCCCCAATGAAGAGCAGGGGTACCACTAGCACGTTGAGGGACAACACAATAAGTGTCAGGATCCCAAGATTGTTCAACTGCCTCCCAGCATACATCAGGGGGATTACCAACAAACCCCTGGCTGTCTTCAAGCAGGCACTGGACAGGCACCTAAAGTCGGTACTTGACCAGCCGGGCTGTGGTTCGTACGTTGGACTGCGTGCGGCCAGCAGTAACAGCCTGGTTGATCAGGCTCTGGTCCAACAGGAGGCCTGGTCACGGACCGGGCCGCGGGGGCATTGACCCCTGGAATTCTCTCCAGGTAGACTCCAGGTAGACCTAGACTATACTCTGTCTGCGGTCTTCTTTGCCCTTCCCTGATATTCATGACTTTACATTTGGCAGGGTTAAATTCAAGGAGCCAGTTACTGGACCAGGCTTGTAGCCTGTCCAGGTCTCTTTGTAGTCCTGCCTGATCCTCGACTGATTTGATTCTTCTCATTAACTTCACATCATCTGCAAACAGGGACACTTCTGAGTCTATCCCTTCCGTTATGTCATTCACATATACCAAAAACAGTACAGGTCCTAGGACTGACCCTTGTGGAACTCCACTCGTCAAAGGTGCCCACTCTGACACCTCGTTACGTACCATGACTCGTTGTTGCCTCCATGTCAGATATTCTCTGATCCATTGCAGTGCTTTTCCTGTTACGTGTGCCTGATCCTCTAGCTTTTGCATTAACCTCTTGTGAGGAACTGTGTCGAACGCCTTCTTGCAGTCCAAAAAAATGCAGTCTATCCACCCCTCTCTCTCTCTTGTGTCCTACTTCTGTTACCTTGTCATAAAACTCCAGTAGGTTTGTGACACAGGATTTTCCTTCCCCGAAACCGTGCTGGTTGTCGTTTATAAGCTTGTGTCTTTCTAGGTGCTCCACCACTCTCCTCCTAATGATCTTCTCCATGACTTTGCATACTATACACGTCAGTGACACAGGTATGTAGTTTAATGGATCATGGGGAAGGGATAGGGTGTCCTTTGTGTGTTTTTATGGACCAGCGGAGGGGTATGGCAGGGTAAAGAATGTTTTCATGAGGGATGTGTGTGTGTGTGTGTGTGTAGACTAGTGAATTGCTCATTACTTTATAATTTGTTCATGATTGTAACCATGTATAAACGTAAGTAAGTAAATTTACTTGTGAGTTCATTACCTTTGTAACTTGTGAGTTCATTACCTTTGTAACTTGGGAGTTGATTACCTTTGTATCTTGTGAGTTCATTACCTTTGTAACTTGTGAGTTCATTACCTTTGTAACTTGTGAGTTCATTACCTTTGTAACTTGTGAGCTCAATACCTTTGTAACTTGTGAGTTCATTACCTTTGTAACTTGTGAGTTCATTACCTTTGTAACTTGTGAGTTCATTACCTTTGTAACTTGCTCAGCTATCAAAACTTTGGGGCCCAGTCCCTGGACCCATTATGTACCTCTGTAATCTTTTGACTACCGCCCACAAGATGGGTATGGGGTGCATAATAAAGATATTAAACTAAACCCCATCCACACGCACCTCGGACCTCAACTTGTTCCACAAACCCTCAAACGTATCCCTCCCCACCCCCTCTTGAAGCAACTGGACATTTAATTTCCAATAACTCCCGTACCTGCGAGGCAGTCCCTCCCACCCCAAGTCCACCAAAATTCCCCTGTGGTCCGTAAAAACCACATCCAACACACGCACCCTCCTCACTTCCACTCTCCTAGTCACGTATAACCGGTCCAGCCTTGCAGCATATCCCCTTCTCACGAATGTGTTCTACTTCCCACGCAGCACCCCCCTCACATCCACCAACCCCACACCATTTAACAGATCCCCCAGCAAAACTGAACAATACCCCGCCCCCCTCGGTTCCACGTCCATGCAACGTGTCACACAGTTCCAATCACCACCCACCACCACAATCGCAGATAGGGATCGTAGGTGATAAACTAATACATCCCTCATGAAATCATTCTTTACCCTGCCATACCCCTCCGCTGGTCCATAAAAACACACAAAGGACACCCTATCCCTCCCCCATGATCCATCCACTGGTATTACCCGCCCCTGCCCTCCTCACTGTGATGAACAACAAATAGGCTAGTCTCCCTTATTAATATAGCCACACCCCCTTTCAGTCTCAAGGAGTGTGCAGCGTAAACAGTGTATCCTTCTATCAGTAACTGACATCCATACTTGTGGTTATGTTCCTGCACAAAAACCATTCACCCTTCATATCACATAAACCATTAATATTCACAGTAAAGCACTGGAAACCGACAGAGGGGGTTTTCCTTTAGGCACTGGCACTGCTCGATCCCCTTTCCTCCAGCACCACCACGGTCACCCCCAGAGTCTCGGGAACCACCTTTCACGGGTCTCTGTCCCCTGGGTCCACCAACATCACCCCTCGCTACATCTGCCCACATCTTTTTGCCCGGACGTTGCGCTGGTGTTAGCACATCGTCCGTATCAGATTGGGCCGCTCTCTTCTTTGACATACTTTCCTCCTCCATACCCACCTCCTGGAGGCTATTGATGTGCACCTCCACCTCCACTTGATGCAGCCGCCCTGCGGCCGAGGCACGAGCCTTAGGGAGTCCACCTCAGCGTCCCTGTCCTCCGCCGACTCCAAGTCAGCTGCAGTTCCTTCCATACACACCTGACCTGGGGCGCGCAACAGGTCCTGCAACACCATAGCAAACACGGCCTCCACAACCCTCTCATCAGCCGGCAACACTCCTCCTACATCTCCAGGGTCCTGGCCTGATGGTCCCGTAACCCCTGGTAAGGTTGCACAGCCATCCTATAACAACTCTGACCTGTCCACCTCAGCACTCCAACCCGTATTCGATGCAGGGTTTTCCGTCCCATTCTCCTCCTCCTCACGGTGCACTGAAGACTCCCGTCGATGTCTAGCATCCTTTGGGCCCGTCCGTCTACCACACTGCACAGCCATATGGTCATAGGCCCCACACAACCTACAGGTACGACGTTGCCCAGCGTAGTTAACCATCACTTGAGTCCTGAAGTCATCCAACTGTATGTAGGATGGGATGGGATGGCGTAACGTCATTTTTAACGTAAACGTTCCCTCCAGCAGACCTTCAAACATTCCTTCCGACCACCTTCCTACCCTTGCAGTATGTACTGTTCCATATCTTTCAAAAACTGCCCTCAAATCAGACTCATCCGCCTCAAATGGGACGTTTCAAATTTTTACCCAGATGTAGTACCTGGATACGTCGTGAAGACACACCATCACTGCCGAGTTCACGTCCACAGGGACCTCCTGAAACCTGGCGATGACCCTCTCATATACATCGGCATTGCGAAGCTAAACAAATATCCTATATGCACCATTTAAAGCCATGCCATACAAATCGTCATTCTCCAATCCGAAGGTGTCTCTTATAATGGCAGGCAGTAGAACAGGAGCATTCTGGCCCAACACAGCCCCACGAATCATCTGAATACACACTGTGTTTACTCAGCGACGACCCATCTGCACCATGTTGTGAAAACAACAATGTCACAAGGCACCGGTAGAGGCAGGCTGTTCGCACGTCTGCTCGACTCCAAGCTTGAGTGACGAATGTATTGTTTAGTTATATAGAAGATAAAATGTAGTTTTAATGATGATGATAATAATAATAATAAGTGATCACCTTTATTTCTACAAAGTATAGTTTACACTTGACTGGACAAAAAAGTCGACATTACTGACTGTTACGGCTATACCCTTGACCAATATTTTATATTGTGTGTATTTTTATCATAATAGTATATTGGAGATATTTCCGTTATTAGCTAAAACGAAAATGTCTTACTTTATACTATTATTTGATTTAGCTATGTTTTAGGTAGGATGTTACATTGTAATTTTATGTTTTACAATGTTAAAGTTTTACTGTGCTGGTCATGTAGTGGGAGACCACTAGTCATACTGCCGGTTACCTGTTTAGGTACTGGCCGGTCTTCCCTGCCTCAGTCACGTGACCTACCTGTCGTCGTTTTACCCAAACTTGACGATGGGCAGTAGGTTCACACATCCAATCCTGACCAGGAGTAGGTTCACACATCCACTCCTGACCAGGAGTAGGTTCATTGACTTTCACAAGAGTAGTCATACGCTCTTTGGAGTAGGCTTGGGAAGTTATTCCTCCTTTAAGAGGGTTTGTTAAGTCCCTAGTATGGTTTGAAAATTGTCTATTCATCCACGACTTACGGTGATAGCTTGTATTAGCCGAGCTTTGGTCAGTATTCTGAATTATTGTCTCAAGGAAATGTATTTGATGTTTCAATTGATATTTTATACTTCTCTGCCTTTATTGAGGCAATAGTCTCAGTTATTGTATTGCGAAACGTTAATGTAAAATATTACTTGTATAAAACTCATGTCATTGAGTATGATTATTGTACAGAAACAAGTAGTCATATGTCGACTGTTTTCGAATAAAGTTTATCATGATGTATTACACTGCAATAGAGATAACTTTATACCATACACTGAATAATTATATGAATTCTTTTATATTAAATTTCTCAAATTTTACTTGCTTGGGTCAATCTCCTAAAAATTACCCTAATACTATAATGAATTTCTTTAACGATGAAACAATCAAAGCTTAATTAAATAACTTGTTACGACGGGGCAAAACAGGCTAATAAATGAGGCCCTGATCGTAATACTGACACATAGTGCCCCGGGACCTGGTGGCAAAAGCTCTCGCTTCACACGGTGAGGGTCCGGGTTTGATTCGTGCTAATAATTATATCATCTTTATTTACTACAAGTACATGTACAAGGTATACAGTCCTAGCTGACATCAATGACATACTACTATATAGAAAGGGGCTTGTTATGCTGAGCATTTCGGGTAAATTAGGTCAGTTTTGTCCCAGGATGCAACCCACAACAGTCGACTAACACCCAGGTACCTATTTTACACTGATGGGTGAACAGGGACAGCAGGTGTCTTATGGAAACATGTCCCTATTTTTATCCAGCCGTAACGGAGGAGATTCGAACCCCGGACCTCAGTGTGTGAGCTGAGTGCACTAGCGATCGAGCTACAGGACACCTAGAAGGGGTGGAAACATCGGGTGTGTTTCCTTACATCGGTTGTCTATATTCACCCATCAGTAAAATGGGTACCTGGGTGTTAGTCGACTGGTGTGGGTCGCATCCTGGGACAAAACTGACCTAATTTGCCCGAAATGCTCTGCATAAGAAGTTGTTTTCTGTATAGTAGTATGTCATTAATAATAATAATAATATCCCAAAACTAAATGATCATACTATAAACTACTTTGAAAAATGCTCATTATTACTTTCCTATACGATAATCTCAATTTTTAATAATATGTTACTATTATGTTACCCCCTACTCATAATATAAGTTAATGTCAAAAATGCTCAATGTTATTTTCCTTAAGATAATCTTAATTCCATATTATCATTCAAGAATCTTAACACCTGTAACAATCTAATATCATTATATAATAATTTAAACAGTAAAATTTCATCATATTGTAATTTTGAAAATAATTTTTAACTAGAATAAACTCAATAAATTTCTCTAATATTAAGTACATAGTCTTTAAGGACTAGAATAAGCTGCCCCTAATGCCATGGCATGTCAGTGGCTCTCCTTGCACTCAATTTACATTGTAACTACCGATACCTATGTAATCTGCAATCTGCAATGAAATAAAATTTGTTTGTTTTGTTTGTTTGTTTGTTTACAAGTACATGTACATGGTATACAGGCCTAGCTGACATCAGTGACATACTACTATATAGAAAGTCCCTTGTTATGCTGAGCATTTCGGGCAGATTAGGTCAGTGTCCTAGGATGCGACTCACACCAGTCGACTAACACCCAGGTACCCATTTTACTGATGGGGAACATAGACAACAGGTGTAAAGAAACACGCCCAATGTTTCTGCCCTGGCTGGGAATCGAATCCAGGCCCTCGCCGTGTGAAGCGAGAGCTTTAGCCACCAGACCACCAGAGCCTGTATACCTTGTACATGTACTTGTAGTCGCATCTGCTAGAAAAATGACAGGATGGATAATGAGAACCTTCAAAACCAGGGATGCAAAGCCCATGTTGACACTTTACAAATCGCTTGTTCTATCTAGGCTGGAATATTGCTGCACACTAACTGCACCTTTCAAGGCAGGTGAAATTGCTGACCTTGAAAATGTGCAGAGAACCTTCACCGCACGCATAACTGCGATAAACCACCTCAATTACTGGGAACGCTTGAAATTTCTAGACCTGTACTCCCTAGAACGCAGGCGGGAGAGATACATTGTTATATACACGTGGAAAATTCTCGAGGGATTAGTACCAAACTTGCACACGAAAATCACTCCTACGAAAGCAAAAGACTCGGCAGGCGATGTAACATCCCCAATGAAAAGCAGGGGTGCCACTAGCACGTTGAGGGACAACACAATAAGTGTCAGGGGCCCAAGATTGTTCAACTGCCTCCCAGCATACATAAGGGGGATTACCAACACACCCCTGACTGTCTTGAAGCAGGCACTGGACAGGCACCAGCCAGGCTGTGGTTCGTATGTTGGACTGCGTGCGGCCAGCAGTAACAGCCTGGTTGATCAGGCTCTGGTCCAACATGAGGCCTGGTCACAGACCGGGCCGCGGGGGCGTTGACTCCTGGAATTCTCTCCAGGTAATCTCCAGGTAGTAAATAAAGATATTATTATTATTATTATTATTATTATTATTATTATTATTATTATTATCATCATCATCATTATTACTGCTATTGTTGTTGTTGGTATTATTATTGTTACTGTTGTTGGTATTATTGTTATTATTATTATTATTATTATTATTATTATCATCATCATCATCATCATTATTACTGCTATTGTTGTTGTTGGTATTATTATTGCTACTGTTGTTGGTATTATTATTGCTACTGTTGTTGGTATTATTATTGCTACTGTTGTTGGTATTATTATTGCTACTGTTTTTGGTATTATTATTGCTACTGTTGTTGGTATTATTATTATTATTATTATTATTATTATTATTATTATTAACCAGAAGCAAGAACTAAATCCGTGTACATGACACAGCATCTATGGGTAATGAGTGACAGTCAGATTTAACGCGAGGATAAAGAAGGTATCTCCAAGTCCTTGGATGGAGAGCCCTTCAGCAGGATGAAGGCGGGGTCAGTGAGGCAGTCTAACAGCAACGAACTTCCTCCAGCCGTCAGCACTCAAAATTAAGGTAACTTTTCCTGTTGCGCTGCACAATGTTCTTGTTGCAAGTGTTGCGTTCAACATGCACTCCTGACTGCTTGTTTCTCGTGGTAAGTACCAAGAAATTCATGTATTGAGTGTCACAGCTCCGTCTCATCTAAGGAAGGTGATAAATATTGTGTCACAGCTCCGTCTCATTTAAGGAAGGTGATAAATATTGTGTGTCACAGCTCCGTCTCATCTAAGGAAGGTGATAAATATTGAGTGTCACAGCTACGTCTCATCTAAGGAAGGTGATAAATATTTCCACGCAAACTTCTCCACCTAAAGGATACAAGAAGATACAAAACATCCAGACCATGAAAAAACCTGGGTAGCCACAGCCACTCCAGAGAGAGGTTTTTTAGAGCCAGGAAGGTAAAAAAGCTGGCAGGAAATGACAGAAATCGTACACCAACTCCAATCATTTCTGGAGTGGAATCACAGTCGATGACCTCCACTCCAAAACAACAGATATTAGAGCCGGGGAAAAAAGACCGTCCCCCCCTACCACCAATCCGACGACATTCTTCTTTGCAAATATACAGCAACGAACAACAAAATACCTTTCATCCGTGGACTGCTTACAGAGTCAAACGCAATGTTCGCGGTTTTCACAGAGACCCACATAAAGGATCACTTGGACAACGAAATATGGATGCCGGGTTACAACCTATACTGATGCGACAGAGTGAACAGGCAAAAGGAGGGGGGTTGGCCTGTATATCACAGAGTCACTTATATGCTCGAAACTACTAAATGCCTCAAATGATGTAGTTGAAGTTTTGGCAGTAAAGATCGAGAATCAAAATATGGTCATTGTGGTTGTATTCAAGCCTCCCGATGCAAC